>CAJNJA010011681.1:0-12138 GCA_905231915.1 Symbiodinium necroappetens | reverse complement strand
TAATTTTCTGTTTTAACTGTATGTTTGGAAGGACTTGGATTTCGGGGAGTGTAAGTGCCAAGACCTTCTTCACACAAAATGGAAATCCAAAGACATGCGAAGATGGAGCAAGCACGAAGCCAAGACCAGCATAAAACGCAATACGAACATCAGTACCATGGTAGAAAGCACGCGCGCAAACGCACTCACACCACATCTGACATATATGATGTGAACACGCATCACCATCGCAAGATGGCAACAACCAACTCAGAGTCCGATTGTCGCACTTGAATTTTGATTAGTTTATTTTTGCTGGTTAGTTGTTCGTTTTGTTTCTTCAGTCTGCCCTTATTGAGTTTGCGCTTCATTCGAACGATGATCCAATGCCGTCGTCATTTGGCGTGTCTTCTAACCACACAGCCCCCCTCCCAAACAGTTCCCTGCTGCGATTCGGATCTAGAACAGTTTACAATGTCGCGTTGCTTTGATCCTTGAATCAACATGGCCAGCTAGTCAGAAGCGACGTCATGCCTCAAGCTCCCGTTTGAATAGGGATAAGTGAATACGGTGTTAGAAATGTAGACTTTAGATAAACCAATCTAGTTAACTGAATATTCATATTCCTTTTGCTACTGTTATGATTATGACTGTTATTGATTTTATGGTTATTATTCTGGTTATGATGATAGATCTAATCATTCTTATTGTTAGTACTATTACTATTGTTCTTCCTGTTGTTACTTATATACATATATATATATATGTACACACACATATGCGTATATACATATATACATGCTGCTTATGTGTTGTGGCTGTTGGCATTTTTTTCCAGGCTGGGAGCTTCAAGGCTATGCTAACTACGTTTTGCATTGCTTGTTGCAGCGCTGGTAAATTAACGTCCAAGTGCCTTCTGAACCGTCAACTCTTGAACCGCTAGAAGCCGCATGAGCCCAAAACCCTACAGGGCCTGAATAATTGACAATAATATTTATGAGTTCCTGATTTCAACATCGCATATATAATGTATAGATATTTATGTATGTATTTCTTGATTTTTTATATACGCCCCAGAATTTAGTTTTTCAAGGCTCCTATGTTAGTTCTTGGTGGTGAGGACTCCGGAGTGACGACGACACTACGGAATGTGGAAGTTGAGGACGTCACTTTGAAGCTGCTTTCCTGAATTGGAGCTGCCTTCCGGACCAACAGGAACTCGAGAAATCCCCATGTCACCTAGATGGTGTGGTGGAAACCCTAACCTGGGGCCCTTATTATCAGGATCCCATGATTTAGCATTGTGTGCTAGGGCTCCATGTTTTCTGAAACTCCAATGTTGTGGTCTGAACAATTGCTACCAGTCTCTCCCTTATTGTCCCTACACACATATGTATATATATATATATACACATGTATACACATATACATATATACATGTGTACGTATATACATATATACATATATAGACATATGTACATATATACATATATACATGTATAATTATATACATATATACTCAAAAGCATATGTATACATACATGCATATATATATATACAGCCATACTCTAAGATGCCCCAAACCTTCTTCAAGTGACTAGGGCTCGCTTACAGGGTCGAGGGCTTGTGTAAGAATGTCACAAGAAGAGCTGCAATGTTCCCCATGAATGGGTCTCAAGTGGGGTAATTATCCCTAAACCCCAAAGCCTAACTCCGAGGGAGTTTGGGGTGGAGTTTAAGAGGGCGAGTTTTAGGGTTTAGGGTTTTGCTAGCCAGGTTTGCCTCCTACCTGCTGGCGGGCTGTGGGCCGCGTGCGATGGCGCCAGATATCCATTACGACAACTTCGAGGACCCCCATGACTCCAGTGGGGCTTTTGTAAGGGTTCTACTGTGGCTCCATAATGGTTCATATGGTTTCTATCGGGTTCTATGATGGTGTTGTTATGGCTGCTTAAGGACTGTTATCTGCCCAATGCCCCTGAGCAACAAGGTTCCATATTCATAGCCTAGGTATATAGGGTTTATGGTGTAACTAAGGATCACCACGACAATCGAAGGAAGATGCCTTGATTAAGGTTCTATATTCCTAAGACCCTTACCGCTCTTTTTATCTACGGTCTTTTCCTTTATGAAGGGATTTGGCGTAGCAACTCATAAACCCAAAGCCCAGAGGAAGCGATGGAGGCATCAGCTACGACCTCGTCGTTGATACCCTTGTCGCTTGATATCGCATCCGTGCTTTGCAGGGTTTAGGGTTTAGTTTGGTGCTTATCCGCTAAGGCTCAAATAAATAATGGCCCTAGTTGCATTTGTCAGCGTGGTCTTGGACCCCAAGCCTTGAACTATGAGCCCTCGAAGCCTCCGAATACGGGTCACCTCCGCTGTCTGTGGTCTACTACAACATGTATGAAGTACTTGCAGCGGTAATTGACTTAGCACAGGCGGCTTACTTTCCCGATTCGTGAATCAAACGTGCGTCCCAGTAGCAACCGGACGAATTCGGCTTGTGAATCCCGCCCTGCAATTCATTCGCACACCCGAAACCCTAAGCCCCTAAATCCCGACATGGGTTTTCAGATCAGAAACCGCTGGACGCTAGGCCTAAGCCCTAAACTTAACATAAGCCTGAAGAGCCTCCGCCGGGTTCCTGATAAGGAACTCATTATTCCTAGTTACACAAAATGGGATCTATTCTAAATATCGGGGTTTCCTTATGATGATAACTTAAGGTAAAGTCCCTAGCAAGAACAAAGATAGCTCTTCTAACCCTCGATCCTGAACCTCTAACTTCTCCCTGGGCGAAGACACCTGCACTTGACCAACAAGCGATCAGTGAAACAATTCATTGCACCATTGCGTTTTATATTGCTCCACCAGAAGCAACGCGTAGCAAATCATTCCACCCTGAGTTTGGCTCGACGGAGTATGCGCGAGAAAACTCCTTAGCTGGAATGCTTCTGTCAGGAGATACCTGGAGACACCCCTCAATGCCTCAACCTGTTTGTTCTGGGTGTCCAAGATAGCAGCTTAGCCATCGTTTGGGGTGTACCCTGCCATAGGAAAACTCTCGCACCCCACGGAAGCTACAATCGTACCGCGGGAGCCCAGAATCCCGGTGTAGGATGTATGGACTCAGGGCTTCCGGGATTTAGTTTTGAAATCAGGGGGGTTCGGATCCAGAATGTAGGGGTCTGGGGTAAAATTTAGGGTTTAGGCTGCCAAAGCTCTCCAATCTAGGCGCTGTCTTGTTCGACCAGTTTTTTGGTAAGGATTCTAAACCAAGTAAGGCCTCCTTTCTTGATGAATAAACATACCCTAAGGGTCCATGTACCCAAATAGTATATACTTTGGCCCCAATGTACCTATATAGGGGCTACTTTAAGGCCAATGTATATACTATATGAGTACATGGACCCTTAGGGATAGCTATATGCCCTATACTTACGTTTGTGCCTGTATTGTAGAACGATCATACACCCCCCCAAATACAGACTAATTCTTGCAACTATGGACCGGCCCTACAGTTTATCCTTACGAGAGGGATTTTACAAGCAACAGCAAGAACTACCCTAAACCCTAAACTCTTAACCCTAAACCCTTAACCCTAAATCCTAAACCCTATAAATCCTAAACCCTAAACCCGTAACCCTAAACCCTATAAACCTACATGGCGGGTGGGTCGAAGCCCCAGGCTCATCCTGACCTTAGTGGAGAGCGTGCTTGCAAGTCTGCTGGGCAGGCTGCAGCGGAGGGTTTGGCTTCAAGGAGGTGTCGGGTCCCTTTTAGGCTTAACCCTAAACCCTAAATCCCGAACCCTAAACTAGAAGGAGCTTTCAGAAGGAGGTGTCGGGTTCCTTCTACTATAGGGGCCTTAATAGTTAGAATAGGGTTTTCGGGGTTCCTTATTACAACTATAGTATATTATACCCCAAAACCCTATTCTAATTATTAAGGCTCCTACATCAGGCTTGCTAGAAGGGCTCCTGTGTATGGGTAGCATCAGAAGTTTCGGGGACTCCGGGTTAAGGGTTGCTGAAAGGGGCGTTTTGGCCAGGGCTTGTCGGTCTACGGGATGCTGGGGGTTCAAGAAGACTGAGGGCCTGTGTAATTCTGGGTAGGGTTTGGGGTTTAGGGTTTCAGGTTTACAGTTTAGGTTTAGGGTTTGGGGTTTAGGGTTTAGGGCTGAGGGTTCTGGAGTACCATGCTTGATTCTTTTTTTGTGGCCCGTTCCGTCGAGGAAGCATTATATGACTTGAACGTCTATGCATGTTTGTGCCTTTTGCTCTCCCTGGGACGACTTCAAAGGCCAGAGCAACACTAGGTCTGGGGTTTCTGAGCAAATTTGCAACACTATCTCTGCAGTTCCTCAGTAAGCGTCTACCGTACTCCAAAACGGTTGTAAGGTTTTGGATTTAGAGTTAACCTATACATATAATACATGTGTATACAGATCGATGCCGCAGCAGTCTCCTTAGTCAACTTCCCGTTGCCGGGATCCCGCTGAAAACTGAGTAGCTAGGTTTAGGGTCTAACTAGTAAGGGTTGAGGGTTCAGGGTCCAATTAGTTTGGGTTTAGGGTTTCGTCACATGAGTAAAGGTCTTTCAAGCACAAGAGCTTGTTCAATCCTAGTCCGTCAACTCTTCCACGGTAGACCTTACGAAAATTTCTAGAAGCGCCCAATGATGAAAGGTTCTGTGACCCTCCGGGTTTGCTTTGATGTTCACGGGTGCACCTCGTCTGGGCGCGTTTATTTAAGGTTGAGGGGGTTTAGTAGCCAGGGTTTAGGTTAACCTCAGGGTTTTGCCTTTATGAAGGGAGGATACTGGCTGGTCTTTTGGGTTTAGCGGAGCATGTTTATGGGCTACAGCCCAAAATGCCTCTAAATCGTCATAAGCCTTCACCCGAGTCGATCCTTACACACCTGACCAAAAGTCATCCTGAAGGCCTAACAGACCCCTTGTAAGCTAAACTCTACACCCGAAACTACCGTGTGACAACCCTGAACCCTGGAATCCTCACTCCATGTGAGCCGGAAGGAAAGTATCCGGAGTTCCAAAAACGTCAACCTGAAGCCCCAAAGCCCTATCGAAGACGGTTTAGGGATTTTACCCTAAACCCTAAACCGTGGGTTTAAGGTTCAGGGTTACAAGGCCTATGAGCTCTGTAAGCCCAGACCCAAGAAACCTTGATACTAGGCTGCTGCATGCTCGTGCAGGGTCGGAAGACTTGTATTTCGTCCATTTAGATTGCTGTAGCGTGCTCCCGCAAACAAGCAGTTCCAGCATGAAGGCACCTTGTATCCTATGGTTTTCTGCATCTTAAGAGCCTCTCAGTGGCATCGGTCCTCTTGCAGAGCCGTGTAGGCTCCGGAAAGAGAAAGATGGAATGGACCGTGATAAAATTGGGGCGACGGGTTTAGGTTTGTCAGCTAAGGGAAGCCGCAGTCGATTTGCAGGGAATATCCCCCAGTCAAGGTGGGTTCCTATGAAGCTGCGATGGCATTGTGTGGTTCCGTTGTTGCCTAAACCCTAAACCCTATAAACCCTATAAGCCCTATAAACCTATAAACCCTAGAAACCCTAGAAACTCTAGAAACCCTATAAACCCTAAACCCGAGCAGCGTTGCAGAGGCAAGCAACGCAGACGATCTTGTCTGCGACTTCTGGATTGGCAGCTGGGACTTCCCAGAGACTCCAATACCCCTTAATTAAGGTATAGTGGTTTAGGGGTTTAGGGTTTAGGGGTTTATAGGGTGTAGGGGTTTAGGGTTATTTCCCAGAGACTCCAATACCCGTAGGTAGGGAATATAGATGCCTAATGTGATTTAAGGTATATTCCCTTAATTTTAGAATTCGGTATTGGAGTCTCTAGGTCCCTGGATCCCAGCGGTTTAGGGTACAAGGGTTTACATAGGGTGTAGGGGTTTAGGGTTTTAGGGTTTAGGGTTGTAGGGTGTAGGGTTTAGGGTTTTAGGGTTTAGGGTTTAGGGGTTTAGGGTTTAGGGTTTAGGGCTTCAGGGGTTTAGGGTTTAGGGTTCAGGGTTTCTACAAGGGTTCTGCAAGAGGCACGCTATAAGCGTTACTATAAAGTTTCAGGAAGTGTTACTTTGTAGCTGAGTAGGTTAGCCGTTTTGGCCTAGCATACTCAGGTGCCAACTTCTATCTGGGTTCTATCACGTGTTGGTAGAGTTCATGAGCCGGAGTCAATAGTCTTAGTATGCAATATCCCAAATGCACTGTTTTATTATTATTGCCTGCTCAAAACAAACAAACGGGGGGGGGGCTGCATAGGGGGCTGAACAAGCGCTTTGGGTTCAGTACGATTTTGAGTTTGGATTTTGTGTAGACCCCTGAGTTGTTTTAATCCGTCGAGTCTTTAGGTCTTGGTTTGCAAGAGACCAAGAAGTTCCTGCTTGGGTTCGGGGCGGGGTGGTTTCCTTTTGAGGACTTGCGGGTTGAGGGTCACAAAATCCCAGGTTTCAGGATTTGGGGGTTTTGATGGTCAATCGAGATTAGACAGAGGACACTTGATTAGTAATCGTAAGAACTAGTAATTTTGGACACGGCTTGAGGGTTGCATGAAAAACTGTTCCATCACAAGGGCTGTGAGGGTAGTAGAGTCTTGGCTCCCAAAGACACCGCTCAGGTCAGGTTAGTCATGGACGCGATCTGCCACTTAGCCTCTCGGCCAGTCATGCGGGTAGTTCTCTAAGTTGCGGTCCTTACCGACTAATTAGTTTAGGACTTTAGGGTTTATAGGGCTTAGGGTTGAGGGTTTATAGGGTTTAGGGTTTATAGGGCTGAGGGTTCAGGGTTTATAGGGCTATATGGCTTAGAGGGTTATATTCGAGCCTTGGATTTGGATTCCTGTCGTGGGAGTCGTGGGATGGCTTCCTCTTGTTGGTCGCATCTCTTCGACACCAAACGAACAACACATGATACGCGACTTATGGACAGTTCAGAAAACATGCAGGACACTCAAATCCTAAACCAACAAACTTCAAAAGCCTGAACCCAAACCGTAGTGGGAGCCTGTAACAGAAGGCTTAAACTACGTACACGCCCAGAACCTCCTTAGAATTATAGTCGCCTTGAGAGCACGAAATCCGAAACAGTAAAGATTGGAACCTCAATGCTGGACCCTTGGGTCTGTAAGCCCCACTAAAGCCTAAACCCTAAACTCGAAACCGTTACACCCCAGGCCCAGAAGAACTCTCCTCCACAGGCAGCGCTGTTGGCCTATTGCTTGGAAAATGTCTTCTGCCGCTGCTGCCGTGGCCGAGCGCTTCAGCTGAAGACGAAAGTAGGGTTTAGGGTTTAGGGGCTTAAGTTTCTAGAGTTAGGGCCATTTAAGGTCGCTATGAAAGGGTGACCCGGGGCCCTGTTGTCCTGGCAGGGTTTTCAAGTACAGGGCTTAGGGCGAGGTTTGGGTTCTAAACCCTAAACGCTAAATCCGAAGCAACCCGAAACCCTAAACACGAAACTCGAAACCCTAAAGCCTTACGAAATAGAAGGTGCTTCTTTTTCATTTGAGCTTGAGGGATATGGGCTTCTTTAGGGCTGGACCTTGAAGAGCTTCCAAATTCAGGGGTACCCCCCCATCTAGGGTTTAGGGTTTAAGGGTTTAGCAGACTACATTATATGTCGGATTTTTTCTTTGAGCTTGAGGGATATGGGCTTGGTTTAGGGTTTAGGGTTTAGCAGACTAGATGTGGGAAAATGTTGGCACACCTTCGCCGGAGTTTGCTGTAAGCCCATTGCCACAAGTCTTCGCTTCAAACAGCTGCAGGAAAGAGAAGCCTGAGCAACGTACCCTATAGGCACATAACAGAATTCATTTGCTTAGAGCTTAAGGTCATGTCCGCTTGAAGAGATAAGCGAGTTTCTATGGGGTACACCTTAAAGCCAACTTGGCCGAGGACCCAAAACACAAAGCCCCTATAAAGCTATCTGATTGTTTGGTTTTGGTTTAGGGATGTAGGGTTTAGGGCTGAGGGTTTAAGCGATGTTCTACCATGCAATTTTATGGTTTGGGGGTCTAGGGTTTAGGGTTTAGGGTTGGCATGTATTATGCCTTGTGATACACGCAAGAGTTGGAGCCAATACCTTGGCAAGTCTCTCAAAGCCTGCTAGCCAAGAGGAGCCTTCCGCTATCCGCGAAAGAAAGAGCTCGGCGAAACTCGAGGCAGGGTGATTTAGTTGCCCCCAAGCACTGAACGATCAGAAATGTAGAGTTTGCAACATGTATATATATATATGCATAATGCATGTGTTTCTACACGTATATACCGCAGATGCCGAAACGGTATACACTGCACCGTATGGAGTTGGAAAGGTTAACCAACAAGGACATAAGTAGACTAAAATTAAAAGAGAGTCTTATAGATAGACCTGGAAACAGTAGGGAATGTTGTGGAAGGTTTTGGGATTCCAACCCCTATGCCAATGCTATTCCGCAAAACAAGGGCCCCCGAGCCCTGCAGATGTTGCCTAGTAGGTAGGAGTTGATTGCAATACCCAGACCTACTTGGAGGTTCATGGGTAGGTATAAGTAGGGGTATAAGTAGGGTAACTATAGTTACCTAGAACCCTACCTATAACTACCAATGAACCTCGAAGTAAAGCCCTAAACCCTAAACCCTCAGTCGGAGTTCTCTGGAGCGGAGACCATCCCCAGTGCAGGACAAGCGAGCGCAAAGCCAGGCAGCCGAACGCCGCCGGCTCTTTCAATGCTTCTCAGGCGCCTCACCTTAAAGCAGCTTTGTTTGGGCTTGGGGTTCTGGGTTTAGGGTTTCGTTTGGGGGTTTATTTAGGGTTTATTCAGGTTTTACTTTTGGGCTTTGGGTTTGCGGTTTAGGGTTTAGCTTGGGGTTTATTTAGGGTCTATTCAGGTTTTATTTTTATGTACCTGCCACCCAAGGAATCTACCGTTTTTTGGACTTCTGTAGCGAAAATCAGTAGTACGGAACCCCGAAAAAGGGCAGGACTTATGGGGTCCAGGTGGGGTTTAGGGTTGAGGGAGCATCGCAAGCTTTGTTACTACAGGGGTGGTTCACGGTTTTTGGCAGGTTTTTGGGTAGTTGCTGTTAGGTTTAAAGCATGTGGCCTATTTAGGCCGCTTAGGCTACATGGTTTTGGGGATGTTTCAGGCTAGGGTTTCGGGTGTAGATTTAAACCATATCACATTTGAAGGTTCTACTCTTGGGGTCCTTGAAAAGGAGTTGGTTGCACTCGAATCGAAGGTGAGTGGGGCTGAGAAAGTCGTCTTGTCATATGGCTGTAGGGTTTAAATTCTATTCTAGGATTAGGGAGTTATCATGGTTTGTTTGAGGGCGTTGAACAATAAGACCCAATCAGCCAACCATCAGCCATGTTGCGGGTCTGAATAAATTATTCATACTTCAATAACTGTCCTCAGGGTTCCTCACCGTTGCTATACTGCAGTACGGTTGATGATACAAATCCTGCATTGCCCATAATAAGGTTTATGCCATAATCACCATAGTTTAGGGTCCTTAAGGTAATGCAGGTTTTTTATCATCAACAGAATTACCTAAAGCCGGAACTGCCTTCTGACTGCTAGGCCGCTATATAGAAGATGCAGTTCTTGCGGAGTTCTGGATTTGGGCTCCCCGAAGAGCCCAACATCTTAAATGACAGTATAAATGTCGGAACCTGATTAAGAAACCTTATGTCTTTATTCAGGCTCTTTATAAGATTCCTACCATTTTGGTGATGTAGGGCCGGGTTTTCTAAATCAGGGTCCTACATTACCCTAAGCCGTAAACCCGAAAAAAGCCTAATGCCTCAAGCCTCAATCCCAGAAATTAAAGGTGATACTGGCGTCAGTGCTGAGCGACACTTGCTTCCTTGCGGTTCTGCGCAGTTCACAGCCGGCCTCAGAGTTTACAGAAAGGCTTTTGGGATAGCTTGAACCCGAAGCTTTTCGGGTTTAGGGTTTAGGTGCTGTAGTAACCCCAAATCTAGGACGTCTTCAGGTGGGTAGTTACCGTCATAGGAGCCCCATAGACGGTCTATACACCCCATAGAAGCCGCATAGAAGCCCTAGAAGCCAATAGAAGCCCTATATACCCTAAACTCCCCACCTGCAGTTTCCCTTAACCAAAAAGTTGGAAACCGGATTCAGGACAGTCAGTGCCAGGATACCTCTATACACTAGCCTTAAGGAGTGAGGCTCTTGGGTTTCCAACTTTTTGGGCTTCTAC
This sequence comes from Symbiodinium necroappetens, assembly GCA_905231915.1. Classification (NCBI taxonomy): domain Eukaryota; class Dinophyceae; order Suessiales; family Symbiodiniaceae; genus Symbiodinium; species Symbiodinium necroappetens. The sequence goes on along the minus strand of CAJNJA010011681.1, from coordinate 1,933 downwards.
TGTAGGGTTTAGGGATTAGGTTTTAGGGTTTAGAGTTTAGGGCTTTAGGGCTTTAGGGTTTTAGGGTTTAGGGTTTAGGGATTAGGGGTTGGTAAGACTTTTTGCTGAAGTACACACTACGATTGTGCGGGCATTGGCCACCTCGGCATCAGGATCCTTGTAATTAAAGGACCTTCTTTCGAAGGCTCAAAAGCCCGACCTAAACTTTACATTAAACACCGAACCACCTTAAGGCTCTAAGGAACCTCCNNGTACCTCCTAGTTAGGACCCTGGGTTCTCAATCTTCTTTCAGTTTGAGGGCCCATAAACCTTAGACCAACAATCTGAATTCCCAGTTTTGTGTGTGAGTGCTGGCTGCTGCGAGGCTGCTTACCCGGCCAATCCTTGCTGCACCGCGGCCGCTGAAACGCTTAAGGTGTAGAGTGCTGTTCTTGGAGGTTCATGGGTAGTTATAAGTAGGGTTCTAAGTCCCTTAATAGGGGTTATAACTATATTTCCCCTAATTATAACCCCACTTGTAACTACCCACGAACCTCCAAGTTGGGCTTTGCAACGTTTTCTGCGGCTTCATGAAAGGGTAAGCTCTAGACCTTACACCTCCTTCTACAAACGGATCGGGTTTAGGATTTATGGAGTTTGAGGCATAGGGTGTAAACGGATGTTTGCAAGTATATCAAACAGCTTCTATGATTCTATGAGGGGACTAGGGCTCGGCTTTAGGGTATTTACTTAGATATCCAATGGGAGGACTTTAAACTGGCTGGCCTTATATGTGAGGTCTATCCTAAAAAGTTTCAACTTTTTTGGGCGTGGTTGTTGAAGAAGAGACACTTTGGTCTGCGGGGGGTTGCCGGGTTTCGAGCCCGGCTTAAGGTCTTGGTAGGTTTGTTTAGGTTTTCTATCAGGTCTTCCGAGGCTCATAATTTGTTCTTTCAGTATGATAGAGGGTGTCCATGATCAGAATCAAAAGCACCTTTATGTACAAAAAACTAAGTACGCATTCAGAGTATGGTAAAGGAGATTGCAATAATGAAGCTCATTTCTGCAACTTACAGCTTGGAGACTATTGGCTCTATCATATCGTCTAATGTAGAGGTCTGAAAATGAGGAATAACATGGTTGTAGTCCGGGTACAGCTACTCTGCAACTACATTATAGCAATACCCCCAGAGCCCAGTCCCCGATACTCAGGCCCTGTGCTATGAGGGCAGCAACTGAAAAATCGTAACTAGGATTCCTGTCTTCTTAGGAGTTTGATACCAGTGGCTCTTCAGAGCGTCGTTCTCGGGGCCTACATGAAACCCGACTATTCGGGTATTTAGACCTAACTTTCCCCCTGAACCCTAAACCCTAAACCACCCTACGTTAGGAATCCTAAACCCTAAACCCAGGACTCCTGGTCTTGCGAGGGTTTCACGAACCTTGTTGGAGACTCCAAAAAGCCGAGCCCCAATGCACACATCCCAAACCCTAAAACTAAAGCCCTAAGCTCCAAGCCCAACCTGGACCCTAAAGAACCTACCTTTTAGGGTTCCTTGTTAGGATTTCTTTATATAAGTCCTTATAAAGGTAGGTTACTTGGGGTTAAGGAAAGCCCTAAAGCCGACACCCCGCTTCCTAAGCCCTAAGCCCTAAACCCCAAACCCCAACCCCCGCCTACTCCGAAGCCCCAATGCAGTCAGAATCGCCGTCAGGATCGGGTTCAGGGTTTAGGGTTTAGGGTTTATGGGTCTAGGATTTAGTTTAGAGTCTTGGGCGAGTTTCACACCGTAGCTTGCAAGCTGCGTGGCCGCTGTGGAAGCAAAAATGACGGACACAACGTGCGCGGCGAGGGTCGAGGTTGCTTCCCATTCTCTCGGGGCCTTTCCAACTACTTATATGTTTCTGGGGGATCCTTATATTATAATTCTAGTATCGTATATTATCCCCCGG
>CAJNJA010011680.1:0-13519 GCA_905231915.1 Symbiodinium necroappetens | reverse complement strand
AGGGTTTAGGGTTTTAGGGTGTCTTTGTTGTTTAGGGTCTCTAGTCAGGAATAGACTGGTCCAACACCGGATAGACACATCACCATCGCCCCACCATAGCCCAGTATTTCTCAACTACAGAACCTGTCGCACAAACATGTTGTACCATATAATATAGCACTTAGCTTAGCGCAACTCCGGAACGGGCGAAGCTAGTTGTATTCAGTTAGTTCGTTTAATCCAAGTTTGATTTCAGTATGAAACTATCATTGATGCATTATTGCATATAATGACGCAGAGGTCTCTCGTGTAGTTGATTCCGATTGTTCCACTGATTTTTGCGGCGTGGTATATTGTAGTATATTCTAGCCGTTCCGAGTTTTTTTCTGGTGTTGGCATTATTCATGTCACCTGTACACAATTATCTCATATCTAGGTTTGATGATCCCTTTCTTTGATATGCTCTGTGTGTACTTCTGTATATGTCCTTTGCCTTCCGATAGTTTATCGTTGCCCCTCTCTTGGTACCATGTAAATGTAGCTTTCGCTCCGCAAGTCTTGCAACCCCTCTTCAAAGCTTGCAATCGGGTTCCCTTAAAAAGCCTAGAACTTCAGAGCACCCCGTAATTAACACCCGCAACACCCTACAAAGATCCGCAAAACCCAGCATGGCAAGAGCCTGTCGTTGATGATATAAATCCTGCACTACNNTACCCTCAAGGACCCTAAACTATGGGAAGTATGGGTATATTCCTTATTAGGTGGGAATTATGGTATATTTCTTCTTATGGGGAAATGCAGGATTATGATCATCAACCGTACGAAACCCTCAAGCCAGGCCGCCCAGGGCTTGGAAAAATTGCTCCCTGAGCGCCGTGTCGTCTTGCACTCGCTCCTGCGAGAGTGGGAGGCAGAAGGGTTAAGACAGGAAGGGTCCCCAAGAGAGTTCCTACAGAGGGTCCTAAAGGGATGAAGGGTTTAGGGTTTACTGTCGAGGGCTTTAGGATCTAGGGCCGAAAGTTTCGGTGTTAGGGTTCAGGGTTTGAGGCCTCAAAAGTTCTAACAAGGTTCGCATAAGCAGGGCTCCTAAAGACTCACAAAAGGGCTAATAAGGCTCTCGGTGGGGTTCGGTTTGGTTTAAAGCTCAGAGCCTGTGGGTTACAGGGTCAAGGCATGAAATAATCGACTCTTCGGGCTTCTGTCTGAAGGATAGCTTAGCTTCCGACTCACCTGCAAGGGGTATGATATGGTTAGGGTTAGGGTTTAGGGGTGTGCCGGATTTCCATGATGTGTGGAGTTTGTATCAAGCAAGGCTAAAAGGAAACCTATTTCTCTGCGTTTCTGGGCTTTCTCTGTGCTAAATCCATCTCCCCGTCTGCCTGAACAACCCCGCTCCCCAACGCAACTAGAACTCCTCGCCACGGTAGATGCTAACTTGGCCGGCGGATTTTTGACGCTGCTTTCGCTGCAGACGCGGATCCTTGAGAGGACCGTCCGAATCGTAAGATGTGCTTGGAGTTTAGGGCTGAGGGTCCAGATTGTGATTTCCCCTTTCTTGCCACGCATGCCTGCCTTTCGTGGGTCAATCCTAGGTAGTTGTCGAAATTAGGGTCCCCTTTATGGTTCATGATGTAAGGATGACGCAATATTCGGGGGACCTGAAAGGGGACTCTGACTTAGAGAACTACCCAAATGGTACCCTTCCTTATTGTAGGCCCCTATAGTACCTGGGCCTCCTTGATCCGTATAACATGGGTGCAACGGAGGCATCAACCGGGACCCGTAATACAGACGCCTGAAAAACTATGGTTATATATAGATATACACATACCCTAGACCATAAACCCTGTAAGTATTATAGTGTAAAAGAGAACAAGGAAGCCGAATCCATTATTATAATGCACCCGGCTGCTATATTCGACACAAAGCTCTCGGCCTCGTTTTCTTAAATCCTCAACACTTGCAATCCCTGCAAACCCCACTGCTCATGCCTTCAACAGGTGGCTCGTTCTCTAAAGAAGTTAGGGTCCCTTCTTAAGCGGTTCCTTTAGGGGATCTACTACTATTTTTTTTTTGGGGGGGGGGACTTTTTATAGCTATAGTATAATGTACCCCAAACACCTATTCTAATGATTCAGGCCTCTATATTAATTCTATGCCGCCGTCGTTTCGAGCGCCCTACTCGTTGGTAGGGTCACAACAGACACTCGAAGCTAGAGTACCGCCTATGAAGTCCAACAAGCGTTACACAGCCCCAAAACCTCTATGAATCCCCATCATACAGAAAACCTTGCCTGAAAGCTCCAAGACCCCAATGACCTAAACCTTGAAACCTGAATCCTCAACCCGGCAGCCTAAGCCCGAAACGCCGATCCCCAGTAGCCCAATGAACCCTAAATCCTAAAGCCCAAACCCGAACCCATCATAACTTCCTAAGCCCGAAAGCTTAAACCAAAACCCCGGAACCTTTAAATTAGGGTCCCTTTTACTATTCTGGGGACCGAAGAAGGGACCCTGATTTAGAGAACTATGTTTTGAATGAAGGCCCGGATCCGTGAGTGACTTGTAGGCTTGAGAGATCTCCATCCACCGCCTTGGCCCGGCTGTGGCTCAAATCACAACGGAGGGCTCCAGGTTAGGGCTTAGGAGTATTTATGGGGTTTAGGGTTCAGGATTTTAGGGTTTACGGTTTACGGCTTCAAAAACATGTTAAATGCAAGCTTATGGGTATTTTAGCGATTGTAGCAAGGCTTCATGCGGTTTTCGGATAAGTTAATGTCTGCGGGTCATAACCTGCCACAGTTTGATGGTATGCATACGCTCGGAAACCCTTGCAGGAATGATATATTGCCAGCTGTTCACTGAACCGTACCCATAGGCTCCTAAGTAGTGCCTACCACAAAGAGGAACTCCTTACGAGCCTATGGGGAAGGTGGCTTCAGGTTTCCCTACTCAAACCAAAGACTCTCTAAGCTTGACATCTTCGGGAGCCCGATCTCTTGCTGATGTCTCCAACCACGAGGGTTTAGGGTTTAGGGTTTAAGGTTTAGTACAAACGGCTGAAGAGCTTCAAACCTTAAAGCCTAAACCTTATGTGTAGGGGATATAGGGGCTAAGGATTTGCAGCAGTTCAGCTTTTCGAGTGTCGTGCGTGCCTACACCAAGCCGTTTCGGGTAACCCTAAATCTCGCTGACCCTGAAAGCCTAAACCTTGAGACCTCAGTCCCCTAAACCCTGAACCTTCTTAACGATGTCTGAAACTCTGCAACCCTGCGGCCGAAGCTTCGACAACTTCGTGGTTCAGGCTTCCGCTTCAGGGGTTCAGGGTCTAGGGGTCAACGGTTTAGGGCTCAGGGTTTAGAGGTAGGGTTCAGGGATCAGGGTTTGGGGTTTGGGGCTTAGGGCTTAGGGTTTGAGAGTTAAGGCTTAGAGGAATAGGGTAGTAAAGCTGCGAACTGGCATTCACAATATACCTTATTAGCCTACCATGACTAACCTGTTTGGAGGGCCCTACACAACAAGGCCGAAGCTGCTCTTGGGCATCCTCAGCATCGCTGATGTCCGGGTGGTCCACGCGTGCACGGGCGCGATAAGCTGCCCGAATCTCCTGCAACATGTTATAGTGTACCTAAAACTGTAAAGGCATCAAGAACGCCATGGAATACCATTATTCCCCAGCCAGTCTGCAGACCCCCATATTACACACCGGAAGTGCCCGAGCTGCTGAAGCCGCAATGAAGCCCTGAAGACCTTTTTCAGGAGGGTAGAGGGGTTGCATACAGTGAGTAAGCATAAGGAACCCGCCTAAATCCCAAACTGCAGACATACTCTACACCCTTAGCTTTGAATCCTCGACCTTATAAATCCCAAAACAACACCCTCAACGTTTACACCTCAAGCCCAACCTTTATCCCTAGACCACTTTGGTGCTACCCCCTGGAGAAGCCCTACATGCTAAATATGCTAGGATCCCTAAACCTTACACCCCAAACCTTAAACCCCAAACCCTGATCCCCAAACCCTATACCCTAAACCCTAAACCCCCATACCACCCTAAACCCTAAACTTAAGGCCCCGGAAATGGCCGCTTGAGTTCGAGAAACTGCGGGCTCCTCCTCCGTGCTCCCGGGGTCCACCCCCAGGATCTCGTAGGGATCCTCGCGCATCGCATTGCTTGCAAAATTCCCAGCACCCCTTGTGGTTAAAGGTTCAGAGAAAAATTTGAACACCTTGAGGAGTTTAGGCTTTAGGGCTTGAGTGAAGTGCTACCGCAGCTACACCGAAAACCCATGCGACCCCCCATCAGTCAATCTCTGAACCCGGAACCCTAAACCCTAAACCCTTATACAACCCCTGAACCCTGAGCCCTAAACCGTGCCCGGTCCTTTAATTCCTCCTTCATGGGTCTCTGGCAGGCCAAAGTGCGGAATCGTGTCCAATCGCTGCCGAACTTAGCTTGCGGCCAGCGCGAGCCGCGGCTGAAATGAGAGCTGCACCTGGAACGGTAAAAATAGGGGGCCTCAACAGTTGTAGTTGGGCTTCAAGGATTCCTCTCGAGGGTTTTAGGGTTTAGGATTTACTATAGGGGCCTTCATGGTTAGAATAAGGCTTCCAAGGATTAGGAACCCCAAATTCATGGTTCCTATCCCCCCCAACCTTTCATCTTTAGATCCGGTATACAGACTATAAATAGCCCAACCAGAACGCCTATTGCAATAAAGGTTGATGGCTCCCTAAGCTAATTCTGACAAAAAATCGGGTGGGGTGGGCTTTTGGGAGTCTTATCGTTCAGAGGGTATCTCGCTTCGGTTTTGCCCTTGAGTTGGGTGCTGGGGCATTGGGCCAGGTTTAGGGTATCAGGATTTTGAGGTGAGTTTTCGGTTCTGGGCCATCTGGGTTTCGATTAGGGCTTTGAGTTAGAGCAACCCTTAACAACGCGGTGACCGTATCGAGGATAAGAGCAACCGCTGCAGTCTTGCACAGTATTATGGCAGCCTTATGCATGCTGTAGGGCGTAGAGAGATGTTAATAACCCATATACCTTGCTATCTCAGGAAACTATAATCAAGTGCCCTGAACCCTAAACCCTCAAGGGGTATGGGTTCTTTACGGGCTCGGAAAGATGTTTGGGGAAGGGAGGACTAAGGCGCCTTTACATGGCAAAGGCTTCGGTGGCTCGAGAAATTTCACTTAGGGGCTTTCCGTCAAAGGCTCCTTGTACCCTAAGGGTGCCTTTAAGGGCTCCTTTCAGGATCCCTTTCAGGATCGCTTTAAGGCTATATTACGGGTTTAGGGTTTAGGGTTTAAGGCTATATTATGGGTTTAAGGTTTAGGGTTTAAGGCTATATTATGGATTTAGGGTTTAGGGTTTAAGGCTATGTTATGGGTTTAGGGTTTAGGGCTTAAGGCTATATTATGGGTTTCGGGTTTAAGGCTAGATTATGGGTTTAGGGTTAGTTTAGGGTTTAAAGGGTTTAAGGCCAATGCAGCCTAAGTATGTACTATGCGGGTACATGGAGACGTAGGGCGTGAGAATGAGGATCGGGGCTTTCTGGAGTATCTCAATAGTTCGAACAGGGTGTGTTGGGCAATGGTTGGTATCGTTCAACCTCCCACTTGCTTCTGTCATTCTCAAAGGGGTAGGGACTTGAATATGCTCAAACAGAGTCAAGCAGGTGTTCTAACCGGTATGCGTTTCTGTATTCGTGTGGTCCGTGGGACGTTCTGCTACAATACGAGTCTCAATAATAGGGATCCTGTTGTAAGGAATAACATTGGTAATTTTCCGGTCCTATTGTACACTATACAGAGAGGGCTTCGGCATGTGCCCTCATAGGTGCCCCAAATTCAATCTGCGCTCCACACCTCTCGATTCGGATGTTACGTCGGTGCTGGGGCTTCGGGCTTGCACCATGTCAGAACCTCTGTAACAGAAGCCCGGCATCCCAAGACCTAGACCAAAAGCACACCGTTCAAAACTTTGCACAGTGGCAAGTAATATTTCCGAAAGTGCCAAGCTACCAAGGCGTCGATCCATTTCGATGGTCTCCCTTTCCCTCATAGCAAACAAAATACGGACTCTTCCAAACACTATGAGAGCACGCTCCCTGCTTGAGTCAAGCCACACAAACGTCACGGAAGATGCGGCGCAAAGCAGCAGCAGAAGGCCAGGCAGTACCAGGCCTCGCCCTCTGTAGCTGTCCGTCATGTCTGCTGGATGTCACAGGCGGAAAAAAATGGCAGCAGAAATCCCCGCAACCCAATAAACCCCATAAATCCTAATCACCCTGCCGGGCCGAAGACTTTCTTGCTCAGGGCCTCTGGTGGTTTGCAATCAACTTTGGTCTGCCTTGGAACTTCGGTGCTCCTGATCATCTTGAGACTGGAAGCAGCCCTGAAGTCTCTGGCCATAGACTCCTAAGTAATTCCTTTTTATTCTATATATATTTAGAATCCTATAAGGGAATCCAACTACTAAGGAGCCTATGGGTGGCCCCTGAAACAATAAGCCCTGAACTGCTTGTCACTTCGAGCCCAGCCGACAGCGTCCAGTATGACAGGCCTCCTCAAGCTAGGGTTGATGGTATACATCCTGCATTTCCCATCATCAGGAATATACCATAATTACCATGGTTTAGGGTTCTTAAGGTAATGCAGGATTTATATCATCAACCGTAGGGTTGGCTTCAGGCTTCACGGATGTTTCGGGTGTTGGGGCTCAGGGTTTAAGGCTTAGTCCTCTCCCGAGCAGAACTGCATGGTTCGGTTTGACGAGGTGGGATTTTCAGAGAATTAGGCTTCCCTTTTCGCAGGTGCTCTCAGACTACGGCGTAGAATTTAGGGACGGACGTGGAGCCTGCTATAATGTTGAAACCAGGTGGCCGCAGGGCTCTGTCTCTTAGAGGGACTTTCTGCTACACTGGGCTCCCGGGCTATTTCGCGAATGATTCCACTACCAACCGTTCCAAGCTTACTACGTGCACCAGAACAGAATAAACTCTGAACCGGAGCGCTGAAACACAAAGGCCTCACGTCACGGTTCTGAGGCGGACACCTCCCATTTCACGCGATATGGGCAGGTCCTGGTGGGTCAGGGAGCATTCGAACTCCACACACATTGCATAGGAGTGCGCATGACAAACGTACATATGTGTATATGTTTATGTGTATAGATGTGTATACATACATACTTACATACATACAGACAGACAGACAGACAGGCAGACAGACAGACAGACATACAGACAGACATACAGACAGACATGCATGCCTACATCTATGTCTATACCTCTATATCTATATCTATATCTACATCTGTATCTATATCTATATGGTTGTATATACTTCTATAGACTTATATGCATATATAGATGCCTCCGAGAAAACGTTGTTTAGGCTGCAAAAACCTGCAAGTCTAGGTTGCAATCTTCCCCAAAACACAGCCTCCTGAAACCAAGCCCTATTCGAAACCCTACCCCAAAGATCTCAAGCCCATGTAGAGCCCTGAATTTGACAACTCCACCTATCAGAAATCCCACGTTCCATCCTGACATCCGTCTTGAAGATGCGCCTGGGCGGAGCAGGGGCCCATACCCAGAGGATGCCGGATCGATCTGGTTTGGTTAAGGAGTTAGGATTAGGGGGACCCTTGGGGATATAGACCCTCCAATAAGGTCCCCTTTAAGAGAGCCATAAGTAGGGTTAAGAAGGGTCCCCTTTAAGGGGTCTCCCTAATAGTACCTAGGAAAGCCCCGATTTCAGGGCTCGGTTTAGTGATTGTGGCTCAAACTCGGCAGGTAGGTTTAGGGTTCTTAGCCCTTGAGGCCCCCGATTGAGCAGGTTCCGATTTCGAGACTAAAGCGTAGGGTTTCGACCCCGAATTGGGGATAGGTTCACAAAATCGGGCTTCGACCCTAAGTCAGGGTTCGTAGGTCTTTTAGGGCTTAGGGTGGTTAAAGGCGGTTGTAGCTTCAAAGCCTACTAAATCCAATGACCCCCAAACCCGAAACCGCTTCAGGCTTCAAATTCAAACCATGAGACCGCATGCCCGCGAACCAACATCAGCTCACCAAACGAACCGACTCTTCCTTAACACGATTCAACAACCCCAAAGTGAGAGCATGTAAGAAAGCCACAGCAAACAGCCCAAACAAGCAACACATGGGCTAAGCAGTCATAGTTGAGCCCTAAACGCCTCAAAAACTTCCAAACCGCTCCCTACACCCTGCAGCTGAAATCCCTATGCGCCAACGTGCGCTACCCCAACCCCCAAACCCCCCAGAGAAGCCCTAAACCCAAGACTTGCCCTAAACCCTAAACCCTAAACCCAAGACTTGCAACCCAAGACTTGCCCTAAACTTTAAACCCTAAACCCCAAACCCTAAACCCCAGACTTGCCCTAAACGCCCTAAACCTTTACTGAGTCCTTCAACAGCCCTGGAGGTTCGGTCGACGCTGGGATTCCTGCGCTTTCGCCGCCGCCCGTAGGGTCGTCGACGGAGCCATTGCAGGCAGGGGTGTTCTTCTAGGCTTTAGGTATGGGGTTCATGGGCTTAGGGGTTTAGGGCCGTTTAGGCGTTTATGGTCTTAGGCTTTAGGTTTAGGTATAGGGTGTATGAGGGTTTGTAAGAGTTTAGGTATAAGTTGCAAAAGTGTACTGCAGGGCTAAGGAGTGAAGCACTTTGGACTAGGCGTACGGTTTTTGGGCATAGCGCCTGCTCCGGGGTTTAGGATTTAGGGTTTGGGGTAGAGGGCTTTAGGGTTTGGGGTTTAGGACTTTAGGGGTCTAGAGGTTTGGGGGTTTAGGGTTTAGGGTTTTAGGAGTTTGGGGTTTATATAGGGTTTCGCAGAGACCCGAAGTTGCAGGGCAAGTTTAGGCCGAATAGTAAAGGGGCGCCAGTGACTACACCAGGTGGGGCCTTGTGATGTATCACAGTACACAGATGTAAGGACGACGAGGGGATCGGGTTTCCTTCTACCCTCTACCGTAAACCCTAAACCTGAACCCTAAACTCTAAACGCCTCAAACCCTGAACCTTTATATTGAACACTGAGGTTGTGGACCTTCTCACGAAAGCTGAGATCACAGATATCCGGCAGCATGCGATCGGGTTCATGCTTGAGGTCTGACTTTCCTGGCTTATGGTTAGGGATTACTGGCTGGGACTTGGGGTGTAGGTGTAGAATTTTCGGCTACGGTTTGAGGTTGGGGTTTAGGGCTTTAGGGCTTGTGGTTCGGAGCCTCTGTGATTTCAGATCTCGGTCCGCTAATCAAGATCTTAAGGGTGCTTCTTACGGTCTCTCGAGGGTATATGATTGAGTGTTCAGGGCTTGGCCTTTAGTGAAGCTCCGGTCTCAGTCGCCTTCTTCTTCTCTGGAAGCTTACTTGCAGGACTCGCACGCGTACCTTAAACTTCATCTGGGTGAGGTGCTAATGCGAACCCTATTATGGAAATCATGGGGGGGGCTCTACCAAACGGTAATTAATTATAATAGGGGATGGCAGCATAAAGTAACCATTTTGCGGATCGGGCTCGGGGACTTAAGGCTTCGGGGCTTCTTGGAGTCTGGGGGGAAAGGGGTCCCGCGTCCACACCTCGTGAGAGCCGTCGTTTAAGTCAAGTGCGGAGCATCCAAGAGTGCTTTTCTCGAACTGTTGGTCCGACTTCTACGTACTTCGCGGCGGGGGGTCCTTGAATTGGGGAGTCTTCTACATACGGTAACGGAGGCTAGTAGTTCCTAAACCAGAGTCCCTCAACCAAAAAAAATAAATAAATATATATATATACATAGCGTTGAAATCGACTTGCACTGGATATCTTCCAAGCCGAAGCCCTTGCAAGCAGTAATTGCAGGTGCAGGCTGCAGGACAGAGAAAGAAAAGGCGTGGGTGTGGGCTTTAGGTTTTAGGGTTTGGAGTTTCAGGGTCAATCTAAACCCTATAAACCCTTAACGCTTTAGGCTTCTGGGAAAGGGCCTTTAGCGTTGAGGCAGGGCCTCGGGGCGCCCCTCGTAACCGATCTTTTCCGGCACGAGCCAGACATGCACATTCCAGCGGGCTCATAGGCGCCGCTTTCAAGCGCGAGTGTGCAAGGAAAGCAGTAGCTGTGTTAATGCTGTCATTGAAGTCCAGAAGGCTCCCCAGGAAGCCCTGAATAACAAGGGTACCCTTCTCCACCTCAAAATACTCAAGTGACGGTATCAGGGTATCTTAAACCCTGAGGCCCTAAGGCATATACACCAGATATACGAACATCCCACTACTGGGGAGCCTAGAAGCCCATGCCCCTTTCGGCCATGGATGCAGCGAGTGGATGGACCCCGGCTGAGGTGTTGTTTCTGCCAGGATGACTGGCTTGGGTTGAGGGCTTCTGGGTTGAATCGTGAGTCTTGGAGTTGATGTTCTAAGGCCTCTGCCGGGGTCCTTTCAGGAGGCAGTGCCTCAGCCTAGGCACGCACGATCACACGAGGTGCTAGGACAGGGTTGTTCACCTCAGGATCGACGACCCAGTCAACCCCAACCTAGAATCTGAAACCCTTAACCCTGAAGTCCCACAACCATGCCTAAACCAAGACAGCAGCATGCGGACGGTTGTTCCTCTCAACGCATGTCTGTGCTCCCGAAAGCTCAAAACATTCATTTGATACAGCGCCGCTAGAATTCTATACCAGGGAATTCAGGGAATATTGGGCGACCTACAAGACCCCGAACAAGTCCCTCATCCTTTTCGTCACGTAGTCGCTTTATAGCAGCTTCAATTATAAGGAGGGTTTGAATTGGGGCTCAGGGTTAATTTTGCAGGGAATGCTAGTATAAACTCGAAATCATAAGATTCTCATTGCAAAGGCTCGCAAAAAGCATGCTGCCTAGTCCTGACAAGCCACACCCTAAACCCCAAACCCTACCTTGACCCCAATTTACCTAGCTCTTGGTGGACTTTTATACGGCTTATGCAAGGAAATCATGTAAGGAGCCCTGAAAATTAAAAAGGTAGGTCCAGCTGGTCTTTCTCAGCTGCCAGGTTGCATAGACAGGGTATGCCATGGGATGGTAGCCGAGGAAGGACGTCTCGCGAGACATTGGATACCTGCCGCAAGCATCTTGGCTTATTACCCAACACGTGGCCCTGAACACTTTCGATAGCTTCACTCTGTGCTATCACGAGACTGTGGACAAGGATGCCCCTCAAGTGCAAGCCCATACATGTATACATACATCCATCCGTACATACATACCATTACATACGGACACGGACTTGTTGCTTTTGTGTGTGTGCGCATATGTGCATGCACGGGCGGGCGTATGCATCGTGTGTATGCCTAGTTGCGCAAGTTTCCCACGCGGAGGAATGCAATAGTGTAGACTGAAGGTATCATACTGCATCATGATGGAATCTAGCGGTCCATGTTGATGTTGGCAGCAGGAACAGTTGAAGACATCGAACGAGATGCGACGCACATGCACCGATCTGAATCTGTCACACGGGCCGACATGCTAAGCGCCGATATATACGAGGGAATCATATTGGGAATCAGTAGGGCGACGGCTTATCAAGGACGACAGCTACGAAAATTCCTTCACAAACTTGTAACCCTTCAACCCCCAAACCCATGTAGAAACTAGGCAATCCCAGAATCTGCACCAAAAGACTTCACTCCAGAACACCATTATGTATCTTATTTTATGGTAAGACTATACATCGATGCAAAAGAGCTACAACATCCACACACCTAAATCCTACTGACCCTAACCCTAAACCCTAATCTCCCTAAACCATCAAGCCTAAGCCCTGAAAACCCTGACGAGGCTAAAACGTACCCTGAACCCTAAACCCTAAAACCCTAAAGCCCTAAACCCTAAACTCTATAAGCCCTATAAACCCCAAGACCCTAAAACCCTAAAACCCTAAACCCAGTGCCCCACTCCCACTCCGAGTTCTTTTTCTGCTCTGAGGCTCCGCACACGACTTGCGGGAGAGCTCGCGCCTGCGGAGAACTGTAGGGGTCCAGGGTTTAGGGGGTTTAGGGCTGAGGGTTTAGGGTTTAGGGGTTATGGGGGTCAGGGTTTAGGGCAGAGGGTTCAGGCTTAGCGCTGAGGGTTTAGGGCTTTATGGGTTTAGGGCCTATGGTTCAGGGTTCAGGGTTCAGGGGGTTTTCGGAGGGTTTATGGCTTAGGCTTAGGGGTGTAAAGGTTCAGGGCTTCGGCTTCCTCCTTTAGAGAGGGTCTTACCAGGGTTACATTGGGGTTTGGGGTTTAGGGTCCCTCCAGAGTTACGAGTTTCTTTAAGGGGCAGGTCTCACTACCTATAGGCTCCATGGTAGTTCCTTTTTGGGATTGCCTTCTAGGATCCTAAATATAAACCACAACCGTAAACCCTAAACCTAAACCCCGAAACCCTAAACCCTATAAACCCAAAACCCACAAAAAGGAAGTACTTTGGAGCCTATGGGTAGCGCCTATGAGAGACCTCGGAGTTGAAAGGTTCGGGGCTCAGGCCTCGATGGGGTTCAGGGTTTAGGATCAAGCCGACTGTTCGAAGCTTCAAGGATTTGCGGTTTCATGCATGTAGGGTTCAGGATTTAGGGCTCAGAATGCTTGAAGATTGAGGCTGAAGCTCTGAACAAGCTCATTACCCTTAAGCAAACAAGTTGGCGGTCTTTATATAAAAGACTCCAAACCCAACAAAGCAAGCAACTGTACACAAAGGACGTACCCTAAAGCCTGAAATTCTAAGGTTTACATTCCAGGCTTGCAGAACCCCCTGGCCTCTCTTCTTATATCTGTGCCCCTTCCATGCCTTGTACTTCCAGGGCCCTCAAAACAAATCTCGACAGGGCCATGCAGAAAGCTTAGACGGTCTCCCAAAGTGCCACCACGGTTTTTCGTTTTGGACTTATAAGCTGTCAGAGTTCGGGTCGGCACTCATGGTCGCGTCATGCTGGATCGGCGGATTCTTTGCACTTCGTAGGTCCGTAGGTGTCGGCATCAAGGAACATGGCCACGTTGAAAACCAACGAGGCCAGGAAGCCTTCTTCCCCGCTAGCAATGAAGAGAATCTTGCCAGTCCAAACCAGATGCGAAGTCATCTCATGAGGACCGCCAGGTTGCAACTCAGCCGCCATCCTTGACAGAATGCCCGGTCTGAAGAGGAGCCATGGAGAGCCTCTCTAGATCCTCCTTTGTAAGGTGACTTCGAGGTTGACAGGCTCAGTTGTCATCACTGATGGAGGAAGCTTCCACAGCTCCTCCTCCAAGAATCACGCAAAGAGACCTCATCAACGATTTCAAGATACCTGTGTACCATATGCCATAGGACACTATGTCCGAATCTCTCGCGATCTCAATGAGGTGTTGTTCAGTCTTCTGGGTGCGATGGCTTGGGTTTGGGTCTCGCTTGTAGCTTGTAGGGTTTAGGACTTAGCCTTAGTAAGTTCTGGGTTTTGGATTGCCCTGAACCTAAACCTTAAACCCAATGCCTTAAGCACTAAAAACTAAACCCTAAAACCCTCAACCCTGCAAGCTTTCAGCTTGTTACACATG
>CAJNJA010011679.1:0-13185 GCA_905231915.1 Symbiodinium necroappetens | reverse complement strand
TATACTATAATATACTATAATACACTATAATATACCATAATATATTATACTATAGCTTAAAGGACAATGGAGGCCAACTCCCACAAGCCAGATATTGGCAGTCCGGCAGAGACTTTGGGCGATGGGAACAAGTACATCGAAGCCCCAAGTCCCGCGACGCAAAACCACCAAATCTCCAAACCCTGAACCCGATCCCCAAACCTTGCCAAACCTTTGTAGAACCCACCTAAACTCCCCTACCCCGGCCCTACCCCAAACTCCAAAGCCATTCCGAGCGCTAGATTATGTATCAGCTGCTGGGAGACTGGGTCCCAGACACAGCACCACGGCATCGTAGATCTTGCGCATCGCTTCGAGCGACAGGCTGCCCTTCCCCACCTCTGCAACTCTGAACCCCTAAACCCTAAACCCTAAACCCCTAGACCCTAAACCCTAAACCCTAAAACCCTGTTTTAGACAAAACTACTGTCTTAGAGTCTCAGCCGCCGCCGGGGGACGGGGGTTTAGACCTTCGAGTCGAGGTCGCCATTTTTAAATGAAATTCCTGCATGCTCAGAGGCTCATGGGAACAATATTCCTACTACTATGACTCTTATTGCTGCTATTGCAACTATTCTTAACTTTCATTGCTGCTGTTCATGGTCAGCGGATGTCTGTTCGGCCTCAACATTGCCGAAGAATCTGAAGTTCGGCGTCTGCGCCACATCGGTAAAGTCATTGATCACGTTCTTGACCTCGAAACCCCTTCTAGGCCAGACTTCAGAAACTTGAGACCAAGACTATGTAACTCGCAGCACAGACTTACACGCGGAGGCAGGGTGCTGAAATGCCAACTGGAGGCAGGAAGAGCTTCTAGAAAAGAGAGACCCCAGACTTCCCCAACCCCAAGCCCCTACAGTTCTATTTTTGTCTTTCATGGCCTTGTGGTGACGACCAGCATCCAAACGGCCCTTTAAGAAAAATAAGAGTTTAGGGGTTAGGGTTTAGGGTTTAGGGCCCCCCAAAGCTTCCCAAACCCTCTGACCTCTGGGTGGTCCGGAGCAACGCCGAAGCGAACCAGCCCGAAGGGCGTCGGGAGCCGCTCGAACCTCGGACAGTGAATCCCGGCATCCTTGGCATATAGCAGAGTATGGTCTACTGTTTTTTTGTACTACACCTTTACAATACCGTACCCTACGATACGACATTATGGTACCGTCTGGCATAATCCCGTGCGATACGATACTAGTACTATACTCTAAAACAACTAGACTTTCCTTTCCAATAACCCTCTGGTTCCGTATGGTATATTCCCGTGCGATACGATACTCCCCTAAACCCTAAACCCTAAACCCTAAACCCTAAATAGTCCAATACTCAAAAACAAACCCAATAACCCTTTCGGGAGTCTGAGGGCTGCGCATGTCGATCTGAAGCGGTCCGTCCGCCTTGTCGGGCTGTCAGGGTCCCAGGGTGGGGACGGGGGTTTTAAGGTCTAGGGTTTGGGGTTTGGGGTTTTAGGCTTTGCATTTAAAGTTTAAAGGCTTTCGGCTTTAACGAGACGTGCATTTAAACCGGTTTCGGATTTAATTTGGCCGAAGTGCTTGCATTTGACCGGCTTTAGGGCTTCAATCGGCTACCGGAGCATGAACTGTAGCGGTTTCCGGCTTTAGCCGGGTCGGCGGCAGAAAAATTTAATCGATTTCGGCTTTAACCGGGCGAGGCGGTTAAAACGGCCGGTGTCGGGCCTTTAGGCTTTAGGGTTTGGGGCTTTGGGGTTTAGGGTCTGGGGTTCAAGAGTGCCCAGACGGTCCTTCTTCTTGAAGAGGTACTTGGAGGTGTAGAACCCGGCAGGGCCACTTCCAACAATCTCGGATGTGCCCAGGCCACATGCATGAAGATCGTAAGTCGCATGTCCGGGAGGCAGACAGCAACGTGCAGGCTTCGCCGCCCTGTTTGAAGCTCTTTGGCTCGCCCTGCATCTCAAAGCAATCGGCAAGATGAGAAATCATACGATGGACGGTCCCTCCAGCCGACTGGGTTCGGTGCATCGCAGGGCAGCCTGCCGGAACGGCCTCTGAAGCAGAAGAGAAGTAGCGTGAGGTGCACGCCGGATGCACGAGCTCAAACCATCAGGTGACGACCTCTGAAGACCGCGCGCTGTCGCGGACAGCACCATGGCTTGGAGGAGGCTTCGAAGATGCTACAACGGGCCAGTCCAGGGAGATGTCAGAGTGAGCTACGGGCACCTACGTGTGTACTAAATGTGTCTAGCAGAGAAGAGGCCCGAGACAGGCTCCGCGCCTGCACCTCGACTTGTCTATGGGTGCCGATGCTTTCGGGGCTTGCGCATGGCCCCTTGTGTAAACCCAAGAGGCTGGTGTCATGCTTTGGGGCTTGCAGATCTTGCGGCTTGGGTCACAACACACCAAGGTGCAGAGAAGGAAGGGACAGAAGATGACACAAGCGGCCGTCTGGTGCCCTGCCTTGCTGGGCCGGCTTGCATCTACAAACTCTTCCAGTAAGGCCTTCAAGACCTATGTGGCTTCAGGGCCCATGGATGCAAGGAGGACAACGACTGGCAAAAATCCCGGGCGGCCTCGGGCTCCATCTTTCGGCGGAGGCTCGCGAGCGATCGCAGCACGCGTCCCATTACTCGAGGGTCTCCGGCCGACACCCCCTTGGCAAGCAAAGCAGCAAACCTCTCCAAGCCAAGCTAAGCGCAGGCCGAGCCCCCCGCTGCTGCTATGGTTTTCAGATTCTGGCTGAGCGCTTCAAGGAGAAGCGTCCTGGCAAAGCCATGACCCATCGTAGCCCCGTCAAATCTGCTCAGACTGGTCCTCGGATCCTTTGGCTTCTCGGGCTCTTTCTTCTCATCCTGAAGCAAGGCATAAGTAGTTGGAGTAAGAAGAAGCTGCGCTCCCATCCACGGTATGTTTCCGCAGTCGAACGCCCGCTTGCACTGTACTAATGCTAAGAGTCTGGCTTTCTTGCCGTCTTCTTTACCCGCCTCCTTTGCATCCTTCATCTCCACATCTTTTGATTCAGCATCCTTCTTTGCCTTGCGGGCTTGTCACAATAATATCTTGCAGGGTCTGCTCCGCTCCAGTGCCTCTTCTGGCATGGTCGCGTGCTTGCCGTAGCCTCGTTGTTTCAGGAAGGCTCAGGGAACCCAACTACCTGACTAAACAGGCTTGTGATCCTCAAAGCGCTTCAGGAAATTGAGGGTAGAACTTTCTGGAATGGCCGGTCCAGGATTCTCACTCGAGCCAAACAGCAGTGTTCACTTCTCCCCAGGACAGGAATATCATCCACGAAGCCATGTGCAGCAACGCTGGCCCCAAACAGCTTGCAAGCTTGCCTTTATTCTGCCTTGTAAGATAGGGGAAATTTTCAGGAGGGACCGGGACAAAAACACAATGATGGGTGAAACCATGCAACAAAGCTACGGAAGCAAGGCGCACAAAGGGACATGGAGCGGAAACTTGGCTTAGCCAGAAGCTCCCCAACATCGACTCAACTGAACTGCTGAGAAGCGAGTCATCGGGTCTCGCTTTACTCAAGTATGGCCAGCCTCCCAACACAACGGAAACGGCAGACGCCACTCTTCCAGGCTCCGACGTCCCAGCGCCTTCCTGGCCGTGGGGCTTTCACGCTCTTCACCCAGCGTCGGAACCTCACAGAGACAAGGACCCAAGTGAGACCACCAGCTTGCCAGCTTCGAAGGCCGCGGCCAGCAGCCGAGCCCAACAGCTCGTCCTGGGAAACGGGGATGGAGACGCATGCTTCAAGCAGCCCGCTCGGGGCCTTCTGCGAGTGGCTTCAGAGGCCTCAGGGCCAACACCTGCAAGCTCCACAAACTTCAATCGATTCCAAGCCTTGGCGTCTTTGGCTCGAGGCTCCTGAGTCGTGCGCCCGAACCTCATCCTCATAGTAGCGAAGCCTGCAGTCTTCCATGTGCAAAGGACGTGGTCAGAGTGTATCTGGGCCAGCAGCATTTTCTCCTCCTCCTTGGGCGCACACTGTTTCTCTGCGACAGGCTTCCGGTCACTGGGTATTGGGCTACACTAATGTTTAATGCATGTCGTGAGGGGACCTACACTCGAGCTAAAGCCACGGCTGACTAAAGGGTTTCAGATTGCGGTCGTATCAGCAAAGACACCACCGATGCACTCAACGCAGGCTTCGGAATCCACACATCATCTACTTCATGCTTCGATGGTCGAACAGCAATTCTGATTCATACAGTAGCTACGGCAGCTACGGCATCTTGCAGGCCGCGTGCGGCCGAGCTGCCTGGTAAAATCGTACAAGGTTGTTGGGTACCCGGACCTGGCAACGACATTTTGAGCTCAGGGCTCCGGCCAGGGGAGAAGGACAGCATTCAAGTCAGCCGGTGCGACTCCAGCCAGTTGGTCAGAGGCGCTGACAGTGATGCCCGAAACTGCAGACATCGCACTTGAATGTCCGAGCTACAGCTAACAGCTTGCAGTCTTGCACCTCCTGTTCCACCATGCGCTACGCCAGGATCCCCACCGAATCCTGCAAAAGCCACGCGCTTTTTGGAGGTGCTCGAAGGAAACTGCCAAAAACACAGGCCAGGGGTGCTCTTCCTCAGCTGCTCCATCTTCTTCTCCGTGTCCTGTCGGGGAGCGGCTCGAAGCCAACGCTTCTTTACACTGGTGACCATGGCATCAGCAGAGGCGTCCCGCAGCTCTTCCTCAAACTCTTCTTCCTCGGGAAGAGCATAGCAAGCCCTGTACGGTAGCGGACTGAAATTCGTGTCTGTCTGAGCAAATTCTGAGCAAGCCCACCCGCCCCCACAACTCTGGAACCCTGTGCTTGGAGGAGAAGGGATATTGGCATCATCGACTGCGTGGTCTTCCCGATTCAGCGCAAGAGCCTAGCCTGATGGAACAGGTCCCACGATGTCCCACGTTGGTGTGGACCAACCAAACAGACCCCAAGCACGTCATGCGAAGGCTGTTGTCGGTGCCCTTGCTCGCGAGGAGGAGAACAGATACTCTCTTACAGCAACAGAACGTTAGGCGCTTTTTAGTGAGGCACGTAGCAGGACCTGCGCCGAGAAGGGAGGCACCCAAATCATGCAAATGATAAGCTCGAAGGGTATTGATGTCACCGACGTATGACATCTCTGCGACACGACGTGAAGAAGATCGAGCTGAGCGCCCACACGCACAAAGAAAGCACAAAGCACTCGGGCACCAAGAGCCGAACCTCGAAAAAACGGACGACCTCTTCTTCAGAGTTTGCACCTTGCTGCCCAACACACAACATTCGCACTCTGGGTTCAACATGAGCCGGTGAAGAGAGCAATAGCTAACCTGCGCTCTCCAGAAGCGGCAGCTTGGTACAGGACCGTTCTTGTCCTCACTGGAAGACTTCGGCAGGAATCTGCAGCGAAGGTTTGACCTCAGGCTATCCGGCCAAGTCGCAGCCCTGTAATCGCCGCAACGTTCGCTGAGGTGGGGGGCGCATTGGCCAGCCATAGAGTTCCATCTGCCTTCAGACACGAAGCAAAGCTTCAAAACAGAGAGAAACTGTGGCTCGAGACCTCGTCAAGGACAAATTCAAACTGGCCCTGCACAATCTCCATGCCCTCAGAATGCCATGGTCTGACTAGTCTAAGGGTCACGTCCTTCTGCCATACAACTGGGGCAGCTACCACCCTCCTGGACTTGGACCGCAGATGATCATTCAGGCCTAATAAAACTGGCCACTCGAGTTGTGACAGCGTGCACGCTCCTCTCGAGGTGTGTGACATGAGGGGCGCTTCAAGATGCAACAGACAAGGCTTGAGGCGCAAGCGTTTGGGCACGGCAGCCAGGCGCGCGGCCTCACCAAAGCTACGGCATGGGTTTTGACAGGACATGGAGAAGAGAGAGCTGTAGAGCCTGTAGAGCCTTGCAAGGAAGCCCGGCCTCTGATTCCGCCGACTTCTGAGCGAGAGCCCAGTTGCGTCCTGATGCCTGCTTTTCATGAAAAAGAAAAGACCTACAACAGGCTACTGTAACAGCGAGACTTCATGCATTCATCCCAAAATTCTCTGCCAGAAACACTTGTCTCTGAAGCACTGGTCGATGTCAAATCTCTTCGAGATTGGTTTTGGCAAATCTGCGCCTGCCTTGCAAAGCCCGTTAACCGTCAGCATCACATCTTGCAGGTGTTCGCAAGCCAGCTTATGAAAGTATCTGCATCGAAGTGTCTTCGACATTTCAACGCAAGAAGAAGGATTCGACGAACTGACGTCACATTTTACGGCCTGCTACCTCAAGGGCCCGGACAGCAAACACGAGTTGGTTCTTCACGTCTGAGGTCTCTTTAACAAGCTTCTTGATTGCCTGCCGTGTAATCTTGTTCTCATAGCTCATCTTCGACATCTGGAAGCTCTTTGCTGGCCCGTGCAACTCCATGCATCCTCCAACGAACTCATCCAGATCAATCAGCCCGCTTGAATCTGCATCAATGATGGTAAATAATGTCCACACATCTTGAGTTGATATTCCCATCGATTCGAGAAAGCTAGACATTTTGGGGGTGTTCACAGCTGTCCTGAACTCGTCAATGCTGACCATGTTCGAATTGTCATGGTCAATCTCTTGGAAGAGCTCTTTCAAAGATTTGACCAAAGTCGTCTGCTTGTTCAACTGCTCAATGGCTCTGATGTCGCGGTCGGAGTTCGCACTCTCGATAGCTGTGTTACAGAAAACACCAGTAACCTGAAAAACATGCGACTGGCACAAAATGGTGTGTACGCTCTTAACGTCTTAGGAACTCTCGACAAGAAGCGCGTGCGAACCCAAACATCTTGCTATCAAAGTCCGAGCGACCACGTTCATAACTGCAAATACTGCGATTAACACATAGAACACCATGCAGGCCACTGCAATCAGTGAAAAGCTTTTCAACGGATCCAATGCTTCACCCCAGCTCAAACCACCTGATATGGCCATAAACAACGTCAACATACTTTCGAAGATGCTCGACCAATACTTATGAAGCACACCATCTTCGCAATGGGGCACTGCATTGGTGTTTCCGGTAGCTGCAATCGCTTCGTACCGGCATTGATCTTGAACAAGCTGGGTCAACACCACGCCGAAAGAATAAAATAACCTGTGAGCACAGCGTGACGCGGAACACCGTTGCAAAAATCGTATGACACAGCACAGAATCACAGATCAGTGACTGGTCCCCGCTAAACAAGTACCCCGTTCCAATCTACACCCCACTAATCGCTTGGACCACACACTCGGGCAACGTTCTCAAAGACAAATTCTCTGCTTCGTGAAAGTGCGTACGAACAGTTCCACTACCCGCGGAGTGGTGTGGTCCGAACTGGTCGCAGCCAACTCGCTCAAGCCTCTAAAAGGCGAACTGGTCGGTCCGCAGAACTTCCTCCGGGCGGGTGTGGAGGGAAAGCTGAAATTTGAAGTGCAACGGCTTCAGCAGTTGCTTCTCTGTTTGCTTCTTAACTGGTAGCAAGCACGAAACAATCTTTCATTCGCTCACGTGTCACTGTGTGCAGACGTGCACTGCCCGACAAGTTCTCTGCTTCGCCCTTCCATGTTTGCAACGCTCTCCGCACTGACATGGACCGCAGCTGCAGCGATGGCAACATCATCCGCATTCTGGCTTTGGCCGGGCAGAGGGCCAAAAATGGCTCCCACCAAGGCTTCCGCATCGTACGTGGGCTGGACGCCACGCTGACGAAAAGCAGTGACCGGCTGGAAAGAGCAGCTAACAGGCTCCTGTGGGACACTCGGATCTCGGCTAACGAGTCTATCAGCAGAGGCCTCGCTCAGCACATCTCAGCACCTTACGTGCTGTCATGACCACCGGAGCGGACTAACACGTGGAGGCCCTGACATGGCGGCACGAGGCTCTAATCTGAAAAGCTGAAAAACTCGAGGTGCCAAGGGTTCCCTTTCCGGGCTGATTTCGTTTCGAGTTTGGCATAACGGGAGCATGAATGAACCTTATGTGCTCAGGGAATCCACACACTCCGTGAAGCACACAGAACATTTTGCCACGCCTTTGTTGAGAACCTCGTGGCGAGCTGATGGCCGAACGATCGAATCAGTCCTTTATTGTTTTGTAGTGCCGAACGTCTGCACCAACAGTGTCGCTTCAGCATATGCTGAGTGAGGTGACGGAACCGAGGATTTTGGAAAACTCAGCAGACCCAAAGGACCCCAATGTCAGGTTCCAAAACTTGCAAATGGAACCACCAGGACAGCAACACATGCATGCTCACGGCGGAGCTGTTTGCGCCAAAGTGCCTTGCCGCATCTCTCGGCAGCGTGCATCAAACTGGGTTATAGTGACGACGACTGGCTGACTGGCTGTAAGAGGTTGACATCTGCAGTTTCAGTGACAATACCAACTGCATTGCATCAGGAGAGATTAATGCGGCAAATATTGACGAGTTTAACTAGCACGGACAAGTGCCTATGCTGGGGAAATATGAGGCTTCAGAAACAGAGGCTGCGCGAACGCGAACCGTAGAACAGCGCTGCTTTCGGCCCTACAGTTCCTACGAGTCCCGTACCGGGTCGCTAGGTTTGCTGCGATCATGCTAACCATGCTTACAACTGTTGCTTGCAGGAGTAATTAGATGCCATCTGCTCCTAAACCGTAGCAAAGGTCGACTTCTCCGGCCCAGGCTGTGCTATCTCCGACCTTTCCTAGAAGACTCTCCTTGTCATGTGAGTGCGACCAGTGCATGCAGTGTCTCGACCTGGTTGTCAACATTGCAGGAGGTCCCTACCATTCGGCTAGGTTCGGTTCTGCACGTCGGTGCCGGGCAGGTGGATCCTAATATGGGCCGGCCAAGTCGACCCAGGCTCTTGGATGTGGGTAGCTCGCTATTTTAGGGTCGCTTTGTCGGTCTCCAATATGGCACGGCACCCTTTATAAAAGGGACCTTAAAAGGGGCCTCAATTTAGAGAATTACCCATGTCTTGATTGACAACACAGTACGCTTTCCTAGGCATTCCATTCGCCACCAAGCTCTTATCGCAGCCTACACTGCCCCTCCTGTCCATCTGCAGCTTCGCGCTCGGAAATCATCATCGTTCCAAGTTCAGCCAAGTAACAAGCAAAGAAGGATCAGCGTCCACAACAGTGACTTCATTGTGTTCAGGATGGAGAACACAAGAGTTCGCAAGGCGCCGACATAGCGGAGCAGTCGAATGACTCGGATTCCACGCAACGTCCGAGCCAAGCGCATGAAGCGCATGACACGGAGGTGGCTCAACTCTACCTGTGATGCAGATTGTGATGCGGCCCATCCGTCCAGGGCCGTCTCCAGGACAGACAATAGGATAATGACTAGATCGAACATGTTCCATTGTCCATCAGGACCCACGAAGAATTTCCGGCACCCAAACGCGAAGAACTTTAATGTGATTTCCAGAACAAATATGACTACAATCACCAGGTTGACGATCTCAAACCATTGGGGTATGTCATTTGTTCCCAATGATGCAGAGATTTCCACCTCAATTCCTAGCATGAGCAGGTTGATGAAGATCAGAGCCATGATGCCATACACAAAGAGGTTTGACGCAACCACCTGTCCGATCCTGTCCTTTAGCGATAAATTCTCATGCTGAGGCGGAGCGAGTGATATGGCACGCTCCACGCGAGAGGCGGCAGCTCTGGCAACCCTCTGCTGCGCAACCATCTGCGAACGGACGAAACTGAAGCGAGAGCTATCCCGCTTAGGGGCATGCGGACTTTCGGGCGGATTCTTGCTATCACCGTCTTCTTGCTGCTCATGCTGGTGCGCTGAACGCAGGCTTGCAACGGAGTGGGACTCCGAAACACGCGGATCCTGCGAAGACTCCGCAGACGGTGCAGAGCTCTCTTGAAGCGGTACTTGGAGTACGTTATCTGAAACCCTCGGTGGTTTGGGCCCTTTGGGATTGTCCGGGATGATGCCATGTTCTGCCAACAGCTGCCCGACACCTTCGAGAGGATTGTTCGGAGCTCGCACGTCAGGAGACTTCTCGAAATGCAGATCCAAACCGTGAGAGGCCAAAAGCCTGTCCAGTCTGCTAAAGTCGATGTCTTCCGGATTTGGGCGTCCGTCTGACTGCTGGGAGGCCTGCAAAGATCCCTTCCGCAGCTGCGAGCTCAACTCTCTCAGATGCTCTGCCTGCGCCGAGAATTGCACCCGAACGTAGTCATGGAGCAGCCTGATTTCATCCCGCACGGATCCCTCAAACATATCGTACATCTCCCTGAGGTCATGATCTGCGCCGCGAATCTCGGGAGCTAATGGAGAGGCCTCGTCCTTGTGCTGCACGGATCCCTCGAAAATCTCGTACATCTCCTTGAGGTCATGATCTGCACCACGGACCTCGACAGCCAATTTGACGGCCTTGTCCGATTGCATCGCTACATCTGGGAGCATGTGCAGGGAGCATCGGTCTTAGACGATTGGGCCAAAAAGCAGAGGTCTCGTCTTGCAGCAAGACTCCTGACTCAAGCTCTAAATCCCGGAACCCTCTTTCATGCAGCGATGTACGGCAGTCGACATGCCGGTGTGCAGCCCACTTCACACAGAGAAATCCCTGTCACCCGGCCGTGCGACTTGCAGATCGTAGTCGAAGTCGTGCACCACCACCAAGCGGCATGGGCTCCTCAGAAGCATGCACGGGACTCACCTGGCAACCTTAGGTAAGCTTCCGACCGATGCCTGCGGGTCCAATCCACCATTGTTGATGTCAAAGCTGCAGGTGATGTACCTACAACCCTCAACCCGAAACCATAAACCCTAAACCAACCACGGGAGAAGCATCCGTGCTCCGGCCCTAGTCCACCTCGTAGGTACACCGGCCTTTCTGCTTTGGATGGGCACCTCAGCAGCTGCTATTCATAATGAACCTGCGGAATCCTGGAAGTGTGACGGGAGAATACCGTGGCCCGACATCAAAAAAGCCTCAAACTCAGGGCGAACCACGACCTGGCCCCAACTCAATTGGACTACGTGCCGAGAGAAACGAGGACAGCAGCAGGCGGAGAGAAGACCAAGGAGCGGCAGGAGGAAAAAAGTGTTAGGCCACTTGCGCAAGTTCTTACTCAGGAGTAACAGGGTGTGATGCGTCATGTCAGAAAATCTGGAACGATAACAGCAGCATGTCAAGCAGCTCGCAATACTTCTAAGCACAAAGGTTAAGTGGCCCATGTTCAGGGCCAGGCTTCGAATCGAAAACATTCAGGCGGGAAGGAAACGCACAGTCAGATCTGTGGCAAGAGCTGGCGATCTTTGCTGGCGATCTTTGGTAATTCTACGACCCAACTCGTGACACGCAAAATGGCAATCATCAATGCAGCAGCATCAGCTTCATTTTTGATTACCGCACCGCTCACGATCCAGGCTGTCTTCGGCCTGCTACTTTTACATTAGTCAGCTGACCGGACGACTAAAGCAACAAAGCCGCGAGAGCTTGCTGGCTAATTTTTTCAGGATACACTGGTCAGATGAACGGCATTGACAGGGTGACACTTCATCGGCTGCATCTCAAGTATGAGACACGAAGCAGGATATGAGGGCATCTGCACTTAGGCAAATTCGATCTACGAGCTGCGCACGTGTTTTAACGTGTCACCCGCAGATTCGACAGCACCAAAAATGCGACCCCGCTGGCTGAAGGACGGCACATGCTTGCCGAGACGTGCCAAACGACACACATACAAACCTGCCCAAGTAAATCAGTCTCCATAGTACGATGGCTCTGAAAAATTCGGCGGGTCCGTGCGATGGGAAGAAACCGGCTACAGAAGCTGTCGCTCATTCCTGAGCTTCCTTTTTGTCCGTCTTGAGAAGGAGGTCGGTCTGCGAATGGTATTCCGACACCATGCCCGGACGTGCTATGAATGAGCTTCAATGATATTCAATTCAACTTGCCATGCTCATCCACCCCTCCCTCCCACTGCTCACAAGACATCCTCAGGGTGCCCCACCGCCAGCATCCCTTCTTCAGCAGAAAGATGCACAGCCAGTCAAGATCAACTTACCGTCCGAGGTCAAACAGGACCTTTTACATGACTTTCATGGGCAACAACATCAGGACCAATCATCGTCAGAACAGTCGTCATCAACAATAGCAAAGACAAACTTCATGAATCTCAACATCACCCGAATGTTCACCGTAGCCACAATCACCATGCTCAGCAGAAGCCTCGTGTTCCTGTGTCTCATTGTCCTCGTCCTCAAAGTCACAACGTGATCCTCCTCCACCTCCTTCACCTCCTCCACCTCCTCCACCTCCTCCACCTCCTCCTCGTTCTGGTCCTGGCCGCCGTCCTCCGGTTCGTTCTTGTCCTAACCTTCTCCTCCTCCCATGCCTCCTCGTCTTCCTTGTCAGATTCTGTCCTTCTCCTGCTCGTACCATACGAACGCGATTGGAATCGTGGTGCCGATCCTGATCTTTATTCCCATCCGACTCCTGCTCCGTAAAGTGTCCTCAGTACATCATCCTAGTCTCCTTCTTCACAAGCATGCATGCCACTAGCAACATGACCCGCGTCACCGCCAAAATCATCAACAACATCATGATGACCATCATCATCACCACAATCAGCTTCATGCCCTCCCTCATTATCATCACCGCCACAGCCACGGAACACTATGACTGTTACCACCATCATCAACATCATCACGCCCATCTTCAGCTTCATCATACTCTTCCTCAGTGTGAAATCGCCAAACCTAGTGTTCATCACAATGATCTTCATGCATATGACATATGAAGAGCAGGAATCAAACCAGAAGCATCAGCTTCGTCATCATCATCAGCAGCAGCACCGCCATCATCATCCAAATCATCCTGGCACAGCGTATATTATACTATAGTATCTTGTGCTACAACATGTTATGTTATACTTAATTGCGTTGCTATACAAATGTTGAACTCTTATTCCATTATAGTATACCATACTGTACTATACTATACCATACCATATCATACCCTACCATACCATACCATATCATACCACACTATACTACATACATTATTCCATACTGTTATATATGTTCATATATACTTATATGTATATGTACATATGTATATGTTTATACGTATAGGCGTCTATCTATATATATATATATAGATAGTATATGTACATATAATTCTGCATTAGCCTGCTTTTGAGAGTTCTCAAAAACGTGGTGGG
>CAJNJA010011678.1:3118-13522 GCA_905231915.1 Symbiodinium necroappetens | reverse complement strand
TGCTCTGCCCGCCAGGCACTGGCAGAAGCCGCGAAGGAGAACGGCTCCTGCAAAATTCGCGTAATCGAAGATGCAGGCTGGGGAACTGCGGGGTCTCTTGAGCTTCGGGATTGAGGACCAGGAGTTGGGGCTGTGCGTATGTTGCCATGAAGCGATATATAGAACCAAAAAAAACATCACAAATCGGAGTTGCTTAGTTTTCAATTAGAGTTCATGTGAGCTCTAACCCAGCTTTCCTCCAGGCCCTCCGCCTCAGAGGTGGTGGGTTTAGGGTTCAGCCTGGGCTCTCACGTCTATGAGTCTTTCGATGCCCTGTCGGACCTCAGCCCACTGAAGGCACGAGAACCATGCAAACAAACCGCAGCCCTTACCTTGCACGCTAGTCGCCGCTAGTCAGGTTTTGACATGAGGGATGACAGTGATGACGAGTGATGACACGGCCCGGGAGCCTGTCCTCGTCCTTGCAGGACATGGGGGTGGGGGGGGGGGGAGGAGGAACAGGCAGTCGTGTCCACAATTCGGGAGTTGCAGGTCTGTGGGACATGCTATTTCGGGGTGTCGGTTTCTTCAGGGGTTTCGGCTTTTAAGGGGTCAGGATCCACGAATTCCAGGTCCAAAGCCCGACCGAAAAGCCTCCAAGCCCAGACACAGGCCCTGGCGCCCCAAAGCTACACGTCTGAGTCCTAAGCCCACTAAGAAGCCTGTAGTTTCAGTTATCCTTCTACGTAGTCCTTGTGTGCTTTTCTTTGTAGTCCATTTGCAGTCGTCTGTTTGGCAGTGCATTTTAAATCTAAAACCCATGCTTGAATGCATCTAGGGAATGGGACCACCAGGTTTCTGCTCCTCCCCCAAAGGAGGCGGCGGAGGAACACTTGGCGTGGATGGGCGGAGAGCAAATTAATTTTCGGATGCTCGTTTTGCAACTGCGAAGAGTGAAAAAATGGCCGAGGAAAACCGAAAGGACCGGCCGGAGGATTCGGGTCCGTGCCGTAGGGGTGAGGCAGCAGTCGGATTTCGAGCGGGATGTTCTGTGCCATGCTGTAGAGAGGGACTAAAAGCAACAGGTCTTTCTGAAGTCTCGGGTCTTGTGTGGCGTGTCAGACTTCGGATGGTTTCATTGGCATCCAGAGGCCGTCAAGTACTCTGCAGAACTGTTGCAGCTTCTTTGTCTTTTCGGGCTTCAGAAGCCAGAAGCGCAATGACAGGAGCAATCTAAGAACCTATGAATATGCAGAAATTATGCATTCCCTGACTCGTTTGCAAGCTCTTGTTTGTAAGCGGATGGCTCAAGCGAGCCATGTGCTAGGCACTGATGTGTTGAAGCAACGTGTAAAGGCCAACACAAGGTGCAGTCACTGAGCATGACAACAGGCTTTAAGCCTTGCAGGTCGCAGATCGAAAAATTTCTTTCCGTTCGCGCTTTGCCATGGTGCATCAACTGCATAAACCCTAGGCTGCGAACTTGAGTATCAGGCGAAAGCCTAATCTCTACAGGTTATGGACGCCCAATTACGACCCCAAGATGATTCCGCAAGACCGAAGCCCAGTGGGTATGGTTCTGTGACAGAAGGTTTGCCAAATGGAGTTGCAGAGGGTGCTAGATCGTCTGAAGTTCCTGAAGCTGTGAGCGCGAGTGGAGGTTTGGAAAATCCGAACGTCTATGATCCAGCACCTACAGTATTGGATATTGGAACAAGTGGACAGGCAGCTACCTCCGGGCAACCCAGCGGGAGCCATATACAGCCGGAACCTCCATATGGGACTTTGGGTACCGAAGTGCAGATGGGAGTGAGGGTCGCAACAGCAGAAGCAGTACAGCATACAGCTGGGATACAAGCTTTGGGAGACAGAGCAAGTCCGACTACCCCAACAAGTGCCACGGTGAGGGTTCAAGAGTTCTACACAGCTGAGGATCGTTCCACTACAGGCTCCCCGGAGCAACCCAATGTGAGATGGACTACAAGGCTGACAGAATTCCTTAGGACAACTGCAAACAGAAGCTTCAGTGGCGTGGATCGGTTTTTGGACAACATGGGTTTCCCTCAGCTACCTCAACCTGCAAATGCTACGCAGACAAGAAGAACAATAACTCAAAGGACAGTGATGAACTATTCCCCGCCTGAGGAGCTGGAACCGTTGAGAACCAGGCCTACGATACCTTCCACATGGATGGCGCCAGCTACAGGTGGTGAGCAGCCTTTGTTTGACCGAGCCCAGGTTGAAAGAATGAGGCAGGCGCAGAGGGAGTTTCCCTTGCTATATGGTCCCACAGGTCCGTCAGATACTGGAAGTGACAGGTCTTCTAAGTTGCAAGCAGAGGTACAGAGACAACTAGAGGAGTACACCAATCGGTACCAAGAGCAGGTGGCTAGACTCCAACAGGAGGTTCTGCAGCTAACCCAAGAAAGAGATCGGGCTATGCAAATGCAAGGAGTACCCCAAGGTGATCTACTGCAGCTACCAACAGGAAATCTCCAGTCTCAGCAGCAACCACGAGGGGATCTACACCAAGCTCAAGGACCACGGGAAGTACTTCAGGGTGATCTTCCCCAGCTACCGACAGGAAATCTCCAGTCTCAGCAGCAACCACGAGGGGATCTACACCAAGCTCAAGGACCACGTGAAGTACTTCAGGGTGATCTTTCCCAGCTACCGACAGGAAATCTCCAGCCTCAGC
The DNA here is from genome assembly GCA_905231915.1 of Symbiodinium necroappetens. Classification (NCBI taxonomy): domain Eukaryota; class Dinophyceae; order Suessiales; family Symbiodiniaceae; genus Symbiodinium; species Symbiodinium necroappetens. The sequence continues at coordinate 10,845 of CAJNJA010011678.1, read as the reverse complement.
AGCAACCACGAGGGGATCTACACCAAGCTCAAGGGCCACGAGAAGTACTTCAAGGAGATCTTCCGCAGCTACCAGCAGGAAATCTTCAGTCTCAGCAGCAACCACAAGGTGATCTTTTTTATGATGTTGGTCACACCACAGCTGGGGTCCATGTTTCAGATGTTGGTCACACCACAGCTGGGGTCTCTGAGCCGAAAGGCAAAGAAATGGGACAAGCAGGTCCTCAGAAAAGGAGTACAGACCCTACATCAAATGCTACACAGTGGCTAGGAGGAAGCTCTACAGATCCAATGGCTTTATTGGCAGGAGGGATGGCGCAACTCCAAGCAGCCATGCTGAAGCAGATGAGTACAGAGTCGTCGGGAGAGTGGTCTCCTGAAACCGTTAAACCTGGCACAACCACACTTCCTCTACTACCAGAACCGCGGCCAGACACAAGTCCAGTTGATATTATGGATTGGTTGGAGCTCATAGCTACGCCACTAAGCGATCTCTCCGATGGTTCGGCAATCTGGTGGAAAAAGGTGAGAAAGGAAGCTTCAAGAGCCTATGACTTGTGGGCTAATGCAAGCCCGCTTGAGAAGCTCAGCGTCATGCCGGAGATCACTGAAGAGCTCGAGGGCGGCAAGTGGTCGCGCGTAAACAGTCGCGCGGCATCCATGGTGCTACTTTCGTTGCCAGACTCTGTGAAAACAGAAATGGTTGCACGCAGGTTGACTTCATCCACTACCAGCCTCATCTATGACGTTGTACCAGCCGGGGGGAGAGGCAGAAAAACTAAAGATCTTGCAAAGCTTGTCTTCGCCTCCCCAAGAGCAAGATGCACAACGCACAGTGGAAGCTCTACGTGCATGGGACCGATGGCTCCGTCGTTGCCGAGAACTACATGTTCAAGCACCAGACCCTAGCTTGTTGACTCGAGGATTAAACCACATGGTCAAGCTCCTCCTCGAGAAACAACACAGCGAGGCGAAGTTCAGAACGTCCTTGGTAAAGTCTACTCTGGGTGTGGACACGTCTCCAACCTATGAGTCGGTCGAGAAGTACTACAAGCACTTGATGGGTGAATGTGAGGCATTAGCAGTGGCCGGAGCAGAGAAGCAGGCTTTGACTACAAGTACCACAACAATTCCTCAACCTCCAAAGCCAGAGCCTCGCTTGAAGCCAGTGAAAACGGACAATGGGAACAATAATCCAGTTCCACCTCCCCCGCCTTCGAGGACTTCTTCGGCGCCTACTACGTCAGACGAGGAGGCCAACCGGGCTCAGGGAGATAGATCAGCTATCCCATGCAAGTTCTTCGGCAAGACGTACAAAGGATGTGCGAGAACTTCAAAGTGCCCGTTCAAGCATAGCTGGGAGGGTATAGAGAAGGAAAAAAGCAACCGATGTTTGGCATGCGGGGGAAAGGCTCATACAGCGAAAGACTGCCCTAACAAAAAGGGGAATCAGGCAACAACGAGTCCAACAAGGCCGAACGCTACCCCCAAGGCACCTGCAACATCCTCGTCTTCTACTTCCTCCACGACCACCAACAAGAATGTGCGCATTGATGCTACTCCAGAGGTGGCCCCCATCCCGGCTAGAGAAACTCCGAAGACTGAGTCCAGCACGGGTGCCGAGGTTGACATCAAGGAGGTGCTTGCTGATGTTGGAAAGATCCTCAAGACTATGACTACGTCCTCCATAAGGAAGTTCGAGATTGAGGAATGCAAGGAGCCAGAGCATAAGATGAAGCCAGTCAAGGAGGTCATCGAGGACAATGGGAACATGGAGCAAAAGGGATTGCTTGATAGCGGAGCAAGCAACGCTCTACGAACCGCGACTCCGACGGAGTACCATGAGGGTACCCCGGTGAAGGTGACGTTGGCCGGGGAGGATACAAAGATATTGAGACAGAACCTCAGGGGAACGGTTCTCGTTGAGGAAAGTCAAGGGACAATTCAACCGATCGTCCCAATGGGGGCGGTGGTGGAAGAACTCGGCTACTCGTTGACGTGGAAGAGGGGCTCACTTCGACTACATCATCCTGTGAAAGGGACGATAAAGGTAGAGGTTAAAAACAGATGTCCAGAGATTTCCTCAAAAGATGCGATGAAGTTGATACGGGACATCGAGAACCACCAGCTGACCAAGCTCAAGGAGAATGTGGAGTCTTTGACAGCGAGGTTGGAGATGTTAAGAAAGGAGGAGTCAAGGTCCTGGGATGAGCTCCTCAAAGAGTTTATCCGTACAGGAAACAAGGCTACGTTGTGGAAGATTGTGGCGCTGTGCCCCTTTACCAAGGACTTACCTGAAGGAGTACAGTCTCAAGTGGTGGAAGGTTTTGATCCAGATGCAGGCCTCCGGTACCTTCGGGATCTACCAATGACGAGGAGAAAAAGAAAGTTGCTTATGAATTCGGATAGATGGGTGGTGCAGTTGAGACCTTCCTCTAAAGATGGTACAGTTGATCCGATGAATGCAGTTGGAGCCGGAGGAAAAGTGGTTGTTGAAGTGGATTCTTCGAGCTCAAGGCTATGGGACTTGAACCGCCCAGGAGGAGCCTATCAACTTCTGCTATGGGCGGCCGCTAAGGGAAAGATCACGGATATCGTTGGATCTCCACCCTGTGCAACTTGGTCTACCACAAGAACTACAAGCAGGGAACCGGAATATGACCCAATGAGAAACCCTACTTATCCCTATGGACGTCCTACACTTCAACCTCTCCAACAACAACGGCTGGATCAAGAAACCTCAGCTTATGTGAAGCAAATGATGGTCTGGATGGTTGCAATGGCAGCAAACAAGGGCAACGTGGGTTTTCTTCTCGAAATGCCTGCTGACAGAACCCGACACCAAGGAAACGATCCAATCCAGGCGTCCTTCTGGAACACTGAGCTGTGGAAGTCCTTCAAAGGCTTGAGCGGCATGGGAACATCGTCTTTCAATATGGGAGCATATGGGCACCAAGGTGTACGACCAACGCGGGTTGCAACAAACTATCCATTGATCCTTTACATGGACGGCAATTACGAGCGCGGCCGCCAATGTGTGGTCGACTCCCTCCTCGATGAGAAGCAGTTGGAAAAATGGTCCAGAGACTTCAAGAAGATTGTGGCTACTTCGGTGGTGGATTTTCATGAAGGGCATATAGCGTCTGAGGAGGAGCTCGCGGAGTTGGATGTTAAGCTTTCAAAGCTTACCAAGGACCAGAGGGAGGAGTGGAAAAACCACTTGAGAAACGACCACCAGCCTTACAGGTCGGATTGTTCAGTGTGCATCAATGCTCAGGCCTACGGCTACCAACGCCGGAGGAGGAAAACTCCTGGCCTATATTCAGTTGCGCTGGACTTGGCCGGACCGTTCAGGCAACGTGGCAGGGATATGGAGCATGATGACCACAAGTATATCATGGTGGCTGCTTACAGATGTCCCAAGGAGTACCTGAGTGCGGCCTCAATTCCAAAGGAAGATCGTGAGTTATACGTTCCGAGCGAGGACGAAGGCGATGATCCGTTCGAGCTCGACAAGGACCAAAAGCTGGAAGATGATCTCCAACAAGAAAGTGAAGGTGAAGGAAGTGGTGGAGAAGAGATGGGGCCTGAAACTTTGGACCACGCGATCGAAGAGTTGAAGACTACAAAGGAAACTACCACAATCTACCTGACGCGGCCACTGAGGAGGAGGACGGCGGCACATGTGCTTACAGCAGCGAAAGAGGTGCTACTACAACTTCGACAAAGCGGTCTGCATGTGGAAGTTCTTCACTCGGACAGAGCAAGAGAGTTCAAGGCCAAGGGTTTCAAGGAATGGACGGTTACGTCAGGCCTTCGCCACACCAAGACTTCAGGAGGAGATCCTTCAGGCAATGCCACAGCAGAGCTGGGAATTAAATGGGCAAAACCACGCGTACGAGCTCTTCTTCGGGGCTCCGGTGCAGATCCCAGCGAATGGCCTATGGCAATCAATCATGCGTCAGCAGAGTTATGGGCAAAAGCTCTACCCTCTACACCGTGGACCTCCCCTCCGGCAACTTCGTTTGGAAATGAGGTTTGGTTTCGAGCCAAGCACTACCAGGGGAAGAAGGAGAAAAAGCACGAGGCGGCGGGCGATAGATGGAAAAAGGGATGGTACAGAGGACCGGCTACGGATGTGAAAAGGGGACACCTGATTATGCGAGAAGATGGTGGACTTACCGTGGCCAAGAGTGTTAAGTTTGGAGTTCGGGATGTTGAAAATGACCGTGAGATACATGATCTACTACAACCGGCAGTGGCGGATGGAGTTCCGGAAGGTGAGGATGAAGATATACCTGTATCGAGCAAACACCTTGCCGAGGAGATCGAGTTCAAGGCGAGATTGTTCCTTCAGGAGGAGAAATACAAAGTTGAAGACATCCTCGAGGTTTATAGATTGCTGGAGGAACTGGGCAATACAGATACCAGGGTGAGCAAGAAGAGGGGTGTTACCTCATGGTTCACTGGGGCCTATGTTCGTGGAGGAGTGGCGGGTACAAGGAATAACATGGAGAGCTTTCCCTTCACCACCAAGTACCTCGTGGCAGCAGCAAAAACCTATATGGGTGATACAACCTTCTCAGCTGTTGGAATATCCAAAAACGCCGACCTTGGCCTCCACCGAGACTCCCACAACTACGTCTACTCCCACAACAAGGTGGTGCCGTTAACAGATTTTCAAGGAGGAAGCTTGTGGATACAAGATGATGACCTTCCTGAGGATGAAGCTATCAAGAAGCTCACACCACAAGGCAAAGAAGTGAAAGGCTACATGTGCGAGCTGGAAAAGGGGAGGGCCGTGAGTTTCTCTCCACGACGATGGCATCAAGTTCAACAATGGGAAGGTGAGCGGGTGGTTTTACTTGGATATACGCCGAGGGCTACCAAGTTGACACAAGCACATATTGAGTTACTTGAAGAACATGGTTTTCCACTGGATCCGAATTCCTGGTCAAGGGAACAAGAAAAGGGGAAGGCCGACGAGGAGGAGGACGATCATCCTCGTACCGGTGAACCAGCGATAAGGTCATTGGATACTACTTCACCTACCTTTGAAGAGATCGGGGATGCGGACCTACTTCCAGGAGGAGAACAAGATTGGGTTGAAGGGGAAGGAGAGGACCAAGCCTCCTATCCCAACGATGTGGACGTCGTGAAGATGATGAAGATAGTGAAAAAGGCTGAGGTTCAGTATGCGCAGGGCATTGAGGAAATTCTCAAGAATTTGGAGGAGAAGAAGGAGCCTCTACAAGTGACGCATACAGTGAGCCTTCAAGAAATCAGAAGAAATCTTGGGGCCTGGAAAGAATCGGCGGCAAAGGAGCTCAACAATCTTATCCACTCCAAAGGAGCCCTGAAGGTCACCAAACGTCATCTATTACCTGAAGGATGCCGAGTCGTACCATGCAAGGGCGTGTATACCGTCAAGCCAGACAAAGGGACACCCGGATATCGAAGGAAGACAAGGTTTGTGGCTTGTGGAAACCATGTTCCCGAGAATGAGACAGCCTTTGATGTTTTTGCTGCTGGATTGGATGCTACCTCATTAAGGACAATGCTGGCTTTTGGAGCAAAGCGGTCAAAGTGGAAGTGGGGTGTAACAGATATTCGGCAAGCTTTTGTTTTGGCGAAGTGGCTGGGAGGACCTGTGGCACTACAACCCCCAGCAATAGCCTACGAGCTAAACCTCGCAGAGGAAGGAGATATGTGGCTGGTACAACAAGCCATATATGGACTGCGGGAATCACCTGCAATGTGGAGCAACCACCGTGACCAACAACTTCGTGAAGCACGTTGGACAGTGTATATCAATGGAACACCAGTAGTCATGAAGTTGGAACAGTTGGTGAGCGACAATCAGGTTTGGCGAATAGTGCAAGAAGATGGTCAAGGAGAACCCCATGGATATCTACTTGTTTATATAGACGACTTATTGATCAATGCAGGGTCAGAGACTATGTGGGGTTTTTTCCGTTGGCTATCGGCAAAATGGGAAGTGGATGATCTGGATGTTTTGGAGGAAGGACATTCAATAAAGTTCTTGGGGACGGAGCTCCACTATACCAAGGGTGGTATTGAAATGGCGCAAGAAGGTTTTATCAAGGAGCTCCTCCGGTCTTACAATCACAATGGTTCTCGTTCAAGGTCACAGGGCCCAAGAGAGACGCTTATTCTTTCTGATGAGGAAGAAAGGGCTTTGATAGAGGCGGCCCCAGTGGATACAAGTGGAAAAGAAGCTGCAGTCGAGGAAGCCCAGAAGCGTGTTGGAGAACTGTTGTGGTTAATGGGAAGAACGAGGCCAGACCTTCAACATGCTGTTTCAATTATGTCTTCAAGAATTACAAGATGTCCGGATTTGGTGAACCAGATCGGAAACCGTTTACTGGATTATCTATGTGAGACAGTTCACTTCCGGTTGACATTTATTTACAAAGAGGAAAAAGAAGGCCACCTGGATGTGTTCACAGACAGCTCCTTCGCGCCAAGCGGAGGAAGATCCAACGGTTGCAGTGCAGTCTTTTACAACGATGCTGCTATTGCCTGGAGGGCAGGCAGACAAACGCTATGTTCATTGTCAACGGCAGAGACTGAGTTACTGGAAGCATTGGAAGGAGCAGTATTGGGAATATCTACCAAATCACTTTTGGAAGAGCTACATGGCAAGCCAATCGTCATGACTTTACTTATAGACAACCAAGCGGCGGTCTCTTTACTGGGTTCTTCGAGTGGTTCATGGAGAACGCGACACCTACGGGTGAGAAGTAACTGGTTGAAAGAGAATATCCAGAAAGGTCTGGTAAATCTCGTACACCAGCCAGGTGAAGGACAACGCGCCGATCTTGGCACAAAGCCGTTTACAAGGGAAAGGTTACATCAACTGAATGCTCTTTGGGGACTTCGAGATCGAAGAGAAGCTAGAAGCCCTGAAGCAAGCATCAGGACTGCGGAGGTGGATCCTTCATGGTTAACGAGGCTCTTGCTGCTATGCCAATGGTGTGGAGTTCAGGCCGAGAGGAAGAAGGACGACATTCAAACAGAGATTCCATGGGATCTATACTTCGTCATCCTGATCCTGGCCATAGCAATCATTGGGATATGGGAAGGAGCAAAGTCGTGTATGAGGACCCGGCAAGCAAGAGTAAGGGCTTTAAAAGCAAAGGCTACAAAGGAGCAAGGAAAGAAGCTTACTCGACTGGAGCTGAAAGAGCTTCAAAGGTTGTTGGCTGTGCCACCTGAGGAGCTATCAAGAGAACAAGGACTTCGATTGGTTACATTGAAGGAGAAGTTTGATCAAACGATGCCAGAAGGTTCTTCACCATTGCCACGATTCCCGGAAGAGGTATTTGGTGCAGCTTCAACGACAGCTACTTCTTCAGAACCAAGAGAAGATCAAGCAAGTTCTTCTACCTCAAGGACAAATAAACAGCCAAAGAGGGTCGAGTTGAAGGATGCAGCAGTCCAGGCGGAGCCAGCTTTTACAAGAGTGGAAATGCAACCCCCAGCAATGGTTCGGGCTTTCGAGGGCCCTTACATACAAGTCCCAGGAGCAGACAAAGTGCATATATACCCCAATTGTTGGGGACTAAGACACGCTGGGCGGACACAGCAGCTACAGCTCTGCCGATGCTGCGCGGAGAACAACGGTCAGAGAATTTATTGATGGGACGCTTCAGTCTTGTCAAACGGAAGCGAGGAGGAGTGCAGAAATTATGCATTCCCTGACTC
>CAJNJA010011677.1:0-13522 GCA_905231915.1 Symbiodinium necroappetens | reverse complement strand
GGGGTTTAGGGTTTATTTAGGGGTTTAGGGGTTTGGGGGGGGGGAATGTCAGCTTCAGAAAACGGTGAGAGGCCGGTTTTTAGAACAGAATCCATGCAAAAAGCCTCTAACATATATGCGGGCCTCACAAATGACCTATTCGATGTGTCAGGCTTCCTCGGTATACCACCTAGACCCTCCTATTAGACCCTAAATGCCCTTAATNNCCTTTTTGAGGGTACAAAGAGGGTCCTGGCAATAACGATAAGCCAGTCATGCCTCGGAGGCCGGCAGGTGGAGCCCGCAAATTGCCGCCGTGACGGAAACCGTCTGTGTGGCCTGCACGGCTGGCCGCTACAACGAGAAGGTCCCTGCGTCAGGGGTGCAGTTGGGGTTTAGGGGTGCGCCCACGAAGCCTAGAACGGTTGTGACGACAACCTTCGCAACCATCACCACAGCAAAGAATCGTCATCCATCCTCGTAGTCTGTATCCACGGCACCATTTTTCTCTGCAAGATACAGGGTTTGGGCATACCCGCTATGGGCTTTAGAAGTGGTAGCAGATGCCCCAAAACTTCTCTGAATCCCAGACCATCCCTCAGACCCTAAAGCCCCGAAGCCCTCGACCCGGAAGCTTCGACCTTAAAGCCCAGGCCCCCCTTAAACCCGAGAGACCGAGAGCCGTAAAACTTGAACCTAGGCCGTTGATCCAAAGGGGCACGATAAGATTCATGTAGAATCCCTACAGAGACTCTACAAACTCCAAAAGAAGGCACCTTACCCTAAACCCTAAGCCCTAAACCCTAAGCCCCTAAGCCCTAAACCCTAAGCCCTAAACCCCAAGCCCCAAGCCCCAAGCCCTAAGCCCTAAGCCCTATAAACCCTAAACCCTAAAGTTCAGCCCTCAGCTCTGGTGGTCGAGGCGGGGTCCTCCGACTTCGACGCCTGCATCTCCTGCAAGCCTGGCACATGGAGTGGCAAGGCCGTGGTCGTTTGGGTTTAGGGCTTAGGGTTTATAGGGTTTAGGGCTCATGGGGTTTAGGGCTTATAGGGTTCATAGGGTGTAGGTCTTTAAGAAGTGGGGAGCCTCCGCAGGGCACTTCCCCTAAACCCTAAACCCCAATCTTTGGAGCCCTCTGCCAGGTAGGATGGGGCGCATACTTGGGCTGTTCAAGGCTCTAAAGGATGCTCCTGAGGGGTGTAGGGCCTATAAGGTGCTTAAGGGTTTCTAGGGTTCAGGGCTTAAGGGTTTATGGGTTTTGGTTTGTAGAGGGTGGTTTGGAGAGGGGTTTGAGGCTGAAGGGAGCCTTGGTGGTTGGTAAGGGTGTTGTTGAGGTTCCTACAACGGGGGGGGGTCTGCATTTTCGGGGGTTGTAGATGAGGGCTTGCAGGTAGGCTTTGGTGTTTGAGTGGTCCAAGGTTCCGGGTTGAGGTTTCAAAGTTGGGCTAGGTAGGCCTTTGGGATATTTTACATTTTCTCTTATTGGGCTTAAGAGGACCCTATTTACTAATATTTTTCAGAGGCTTTAAAGGGCCAACCAGTGGGGGTCTAGCGGTTGAGGGCTCTTTTGGTTCACCGCGCCGGCTCCAGACGAAGGCTTCGTGTCCGGGCAGGAGCTTCGGTCTTCCAGCGCCCCGAGACCCGAAGACCCTTGGTAGGTTCAGGACTACCCCAGCAATGCTTGTGCCATGCTGGTGCCGTGATGGACCACTATAGTGTACTGTGATAAGTTGCTCGCCTGAGCCAGTCTCCTCCCGCTTTCGAGATATGGCTGAAGTCCGTAGCCCCCGCCCTTCCAAGGCAATTTTTTAAGTATTTGGACCGTGTGATTCATTCCACGTTTCTCTATCCTCCTTTGCCCGTCGCTAGATTGGTGCGGACACCGTGGGGGTTTGCGAAGCTTGCCCAGCAGGCGCGACACTTTGGACTTTGCGCGCCATGATTGGGTTCCAGGTTCACAGGGTCTTGTCGATTTCCAGTGCTGTTTTGCCGATCACGGGTTCTAAATCGATGTGTTTATGAAAGTCTTTTCTGTATCAGGCCAATTGAAGGGGCCTGTTCTTCTTAATGCCCTTTCATCATGTCCCACTTGTTACTGTTCAGGCGACCTCTCGTGAGAAAGATGCGAAGCCCCCATTTTGGAACCACCGCCCCGCAAGTCTCTGTTGAGAAAGAGGTGTTTTGGGGTTTCGCATAACCTGGAATAGAATACTGTACGCAAACCTCAGCTAGCTCTTAGAACCTTCTCATTAAACGTACGAGTTGGAGGCTTCGGGTCGAGGAAGTACAGCAGTGTCTGGGGGAAAAAAGCCACACATCTCCCAACTCTACTCTTAATCCTATAAGCCCGTACAGCGTCAATAAGACCCTATGGGACACTCTATAAAGCCCAATGCAACTACCTGAACTGTTCGGGTTTAGGGTTAGGGACCCGGATGATGCCGAAGGTGCGTAGATCGTAGTCGTAGAACTGGCGGGTTTAGGGTTGAGGATGTTCGATACTGTTGATGGTGATGATGACGATGGCGGTGGTGATGATGTTTATGATGATCATGACGATGAAGAAGACCTGGACAATGTTCGGCAGCATGATGACGCCGATGAGTTTGTACTCGATATTCTTGTTCGTATCAACATTGCTGAGGCTGCAAGAAGCAGACAAGTTGGGGTCAGGTGATGAAAAACGGTTGTCAAGCGGATGAACTTGATTCTGTAGAAGATTGTCTGCGGTACAGGGGCAAAGGACCGAAAGCCTCAGCTGCTTTTGGAGTCTAGTGGTTGTCCTTGCACGAAATTTTGTGACCCTGAACCCTATACTAGACTGAAACCCGCAACCCTACACCCTACCTCAAGAGTTTTAAATCCAAGGCAAGTGGAGCCCGGCCAAGGGCGCAACCTTCCCAGAGACCTGTGCCAGCTGTCAGCCCGGCCACTAGGCTCAGTCTTCTCATTCTCAATATCTATGGTTGTTGATTGTAATATTCTGATCGATATTACCGTGAAGTTGTGGTCAACTAGTGTTATCAGTGTTATGTTGTTATGGTTGTAAGGCTGTTCATTCCTACTGTTGCCTTGAAGGCGCAGGGTCGGCACGAGAGTAAAGCATTAACCATGCGGTGGAGGATGACAAAGCTTGATTTTTTGGTGTCTCCAAGCCCTCGAAAGTTGCACGACCGTGGGGCCTGGTTGTCAACTTCGCGGCTTGATCCCAGAAAGGTCTGCGGGATGTGGCTGTTCGGGTGAACACTCTTCACTGGCGGGTTTTCCCGGAGCCTTATGGGCGGCGGTAAACTGACAGTGTGAACTGCCCGGTAAGACCTTAAACATTGTTTTTTTGAGCCACATACCGTGACACCATACTTCATGTGTTTTTCAACTGCGTTTTCGCCCCCTGGTCCTCAGCAAATCTGCATTAACATGACCTTATTGCATAAACACCTTAACACCCTGTCAGACCGGAGATGTAGGCTTTCGGAGCACAGAGTCCGCAATATCGACCGGACATCGAGGGTGCCGTATCAGTTGGGGATGCCTTCAAGTCAGGAACCATGATGACCTGAATAAAGAAACGGGTAAACGACACTCCTCAAGTACTTAGAATGCCCCCTGCTTGCTCGTGCAGTCCTCGGCTTGTAGCACAAAGCTTCGAATCCTTCGTGCTAGAGTGCCGAATTTGGTCATCCGGAAGAGGAAGTACATGCAGAGCTCTACCTAGCTTGGCTTCCGGTGCGCACCAACTGCACTTAGCCGTCAAGTCCTAACTACAGGAACATTGTACCCCAACCCGCCCCCCCTTTGTTGTAGGAGAGAAAACCTCAGATCTCCGAAACCTGTACCGATACCCTAAGCCCTAATGAAACCCTCAACCCCATACCGTACCCCCGAGACCCTACACCGTTCCAACGGACGAATTGGCCGAAGCTCCGAGGAACCTACAGCAGCACCAAGGGTGCCTCATCTCAGGTGCCTTTTTATGGCCACCTGCAATGGCTTACAAAAGAGGGGCTAGTATAATGGGCTGCTACAGTAGAAGTAGGTAAAAAAGTTGCTACTATAATGGGAGTACGAGGGGCAAGAACGAAATAAGAATTTGGAAGAGTTTGGAGTACGAAAGATTACGAAAGGATCTAAAGCTAAAGGAGTTGGCTTGATCTGCAGGCCCATCATTGACACACTCCCTCCTCGCTAATTAAAGGAATCATAACTATGTGATTGGAGATCATAATATTGAGACTTGGGCTCCATCTTCCATGTTTCACCGTCTAAATCCAAAACTCCCTAATCTCTACACCCCCAGCGTTCCTAAACCCTAAACTGTCAAACTTGGCCTATCAGCAAAAGAGGATCTGTGCCGTTGTTGATTTTTTTTTTGTTTGTTTGCTCCGTGGGGGTTTGCACAGAACAAATTGAGGTTTTGAAGAAGGTCTGCATCGTAGAGGGAGGTGTAACTCGTCATAGATTGCACTGCTCGCTGGTAAGATGTTTCTTTTGTCGCAGCCCGTATGCAGCCTTGGCAGTGCACCGCCCACAGCCCGGAACACCCAATCTCCATTTTCAAAAACACCCTGCTTCACAAAATCGGAAGACTTTTAAATGTACAACTAGTAGCAATAGTGATTAGGCGTCTTTTTGTATCGTGTACTATATTTCATCATGCTATACTGTACTGTATTATATCGTGTTCTAGTCTATTCTAGTCTAGTCTAGTCTGGTGAATTCTATTCTGTTGTATTCCATTGTTTCATGTGTGTATGTATGTATGTATGTATGCATGCATGTATGTATGTGTGCATATGGACATATACATGCATAGATCTAGTAATCTCTGTGCCTGAGCATTCTGCTCCTGCACAGGACTTCTGTGAGAAGTGTGGCCCGGGCAAGTACAGCGAGGACGGGATGTCGAAATGAACCATCTGCCTTTCAGCGTGTCGTTCAAATTCGCATTCGCATGCGAGCCACTGCAGCTTGTCCTTGACTCCCCGTCGATGCTGGCCCTTCTTTTCGTTGCTACCTTTCTGGTATGACCAGTACCATATGTTGGTCGCGGTTCTTGCTAGTTGTCGACAACCAAAACTGTGACGAAGATTCCCAACAGTTGTTGCTCAGTTTGGTTGATGTTGCCGTTATTTATACATACGCATGAGCGTTGTGGGTTGTTCTTAGTCGCTTGTATGTGACCTGCGTTGAGTTTCAATTCTGACGAAACCTCAGAATTTCAGTTGGAGCAGAGAGAAGTTCATCGCACTGTTTACTCCTATTGCATTCGTGCCTTCTTTCGCTTTTCAGGCTTTGAGCCCCACGCGCTCAAATAGAAATCCCAAGCCCTAAGCCCTGAACCCCTGAATCGTAGTTAAGATAGAACCCGACACTCCCCCAGTGACTTGGGCCAAGGTGGTCTAGGGTTCGCAGGATAAAAGCCTGCTCTTAACCCTGCACCCTAGACCTCCCTAAACCCGAAACCTAAATCATAAACCTGTAAGCCCTAACTAACTCCCCTTCATTGATACTCGTAACATCAAGAAGCTTCTAGACTAGTTGCCGCTACAGTCTATTGTACACACACACACATATATATATACATACATACATACATACATACATACATACATGCATATATATATATGTATACACACACACGCATATATATATATGTGTGTGTGTCCACACAATTTGACGTACTTGTCTATGCACATGAATCTTTGTGAGCTTTTAGCAGGAGACGGCCGCAACCAGCGAAGCCACATGCACCAAATGCGGCAAGGGCACATACCAGCCCGCCGCCTAAGTGGCGGAGGGCTTCAGGATGTACGGTTTTCGGAAGAGTTTGGATTCGTGATGCTTCTTCTCCCTAAACCCTATAAAACCTAAACCCTAAAACCTAACACCCTAAACCCTGTGTCTGAAGTGTTATCGAATTTCGTGACTGCTGGTACCTCCAAGAGGTTCGGACCCATGCTTGGGTTCTTTGCTGCTAATGTTCGGATGTCGCTCATGGGACCAATACTGTACAGGATGACTCATGGTTTGGGGGGTTCGACCTGACAAAACCCTAGAGCGGAATTTGTCGTTAGATGCTTAACTGCAGTTCTATGTTATCGTCAGGATCCTGTGATCTAGAAATATGGCAACCCAAGAACTGTTTGCCCCCAAAAACCGTAAACCTCAAGCCCGAACACTCTAGTTCCTATGCCCCAAAACGCGAAACCTCTGAGCTGTCAACAGCTCCAAATACAGCCCCAAATCCAAAGAAACCCTGAGAAACCCTCAGCAACCCATTCAAGCCGTAAGCAAAAACCCTCCCCAATTGTCCCCCAGGCCCATCATCGCTGCGGGCAACCACACACTTTGCATCCCCTGCTCGGCCACTCGACTGGGGTTCTGGCACGCTGAGTTCTTAAGAAGTTGAGAAGCTCAGTTTAAGTTACCATAGAAAGGAAGCCATATTACCTACCATCGATCCCTGTTCTGAAACTCACAATATGTTCCTGAACAATCTGGTAGTAACAAGAGCCCAGTTCTGCTTCAGGTGAGCCATGGTTTCGTGTTTCGGAGCTTCGGCAAGTAGGGGTTTTAGCGGTTTTGGGATTGTAGATAGAGGTTTCAAGGCTTTACGGGCTGTGGATTGGAGGTTTAGGGCTTTCGTGGCTCGGAGTTTCGGGATTTAGAGCTTAGGCCTTACATACGAAGTTACCTCGGCGTTTCTTCTCCTTGTGTCAGTCTGACGCCTTGGCCCCTGCAGTTTCACGGAATGCAGCTTTGCCATCAGCCGGCTTCCCCAGCCTGGGAAACCCGAAGCACTCATCCCTGGGTCTTTATCTCCCATAGCCCTTACGGCAAACAGGTCAAGGGAGTGTCGGATCCTTGAGAGTGTCGGCGAACGAAGCCCGAGGGCTCAGCATCGTTCCTCAGGGGTTCTGGCCCCGCTACACCGCTACAGGACACGATATGTTTTTTGGACCTTCTCGTCCAGGAATAAGCAGACTTCACAAGAGACCTGTTCAAACCCCGAACACCAAACCCTAAGGCCAAAACCCCACCCATTCTCTAAACAAATCTGTAGCAAAGAACTAAACAGTAATATAGATATGAATAAATAGATATATTATATGAGACACACACACACACGCACGCGCAAGCACATCCGTACGTACGATACATCAAGACACACTCGTATTCCCTAAACCTCAAGCCCGCAAAACGAAACCACGTCCCTGCAAGGTTGGCAATTTCAGCAAGAGCGTGGGCGTGGCGATGTGCGAGATGTGCCCGGCCGGTACTCCGGCTGTGATAGGAATGCATCGGGTAGCTGGGAGTTTCGCCCTCACCAACAGGATCCCCGTGTTTTGGTAAGGACACCCCAAGAGAGCTTTCCCAACTTTCTGAAGCTCCCGGGTTTGCCCCGCTGTTGTGGCTTGAACCGGCACACGAAAACCAGCCCAAAACCTGACCCCAGAACCCCCGAATTTTACTCTAAGACTCGAAGTAGGATCCGTAACACAACGCGACAAACCCTAAACCCTAAACCCTAAGACTCGAAGTAGGATCCGTGACACCACGCGACTGAAGCCAGTTTAGATTCTCCCCGAGATCCTTTGAAAAGGGGGGCCCAAACCACCGAAGGCACGAGGAAACCCGAAGCCCAAGAAAGTCAGCAAGGCCGGCCATGAAACACCCAAGTAGCTAATAGTTAATAAAGCGGCCTGAATAATTACCAATACTATTTGGGGCGGTTCCGCATTCTGGTTGTAGTAGAATATACCCCCAAAACTCTTTACTCGCCTCAGACGTATGCCCGCAAATCCTCTAACCCTATTCTAATGATTAAGGCCCCCGCAGATTTGATCTCTTGGGAGCCAATCTGGACCCTTATCGCACCCATAAGCCTCAGACAAAGGAACCTTCATGGTGCCCTCCCTGGACCTGAGTGTCCTCCCTAAACCCTAAAACACCCTAAAACCCTAAACCCTAACTAAACCTTAAGACCCTAAACCCTAAAACCCCAAAAGCCTTAAACCCTATAAACCCTAAGACCCGGAAGCCTCCAGGCAGCTACGGTGACGACTTCGGCATGACTGGCTGCAAGTCCTGCCCCGAAGGCGCGGAGGGGTTCCTTGGGGGCTTCCTGTTTTAGGGGTTTAGGGTTTTAGGGGTTTAGGGGTTTAGGGGTTTAGGGTTTAGGGGTTTTAGGGGTTTAGGGGTTTTAGGGGTTTCAGGCGTTTTAGGGGTTTTAGGGGTTTTAGGGGTTTAGGGGTTTTGGGTTTAGGGCTGAGGGTTTCGCTAGGTAGGCGTGTGGGACATCTTTTATTTGTTGCCCTTATTGGGCTTAGGAGGCTCTTATTTACGAATATGTTTTCAGAGGTTTTGAGGGGCCAACCTAGTTCCTTAGAAGAGTCTCAAGACTCAAGGGATTCCTTAGAGCCTTAGGCCATTCATTGCTGCTCATCGGCGCTTGGTTTGATGTTTTTTTTTTTTTTTGTGGTCGTGTTTCTTTTGACTACAAAAGGTTTTCCGAAACCACCAAACCATAAATGTGGCTACCTGCAAAGTAGAAAGGGTGGCGTCCTAGTTGCAATTTAGGTCCATCTGTTGGGTCAGGTAACTGTAGCTTTGCAGGGTTCCGTGCGTTAAGGGAAGCCTGTAGCAATCCCAAACCAAACCAAGCCATGCGGGGGACTGAGCTCCATGAACATGCCCGAACCGGACAAGATAACGAAAGGATCCTACGACTTATAAGAAGTACGGCGAGCACTCCCTCCGACACCATCACGTCGGTCGCTGGAAAGGAAGCCGCTACAGCGAGGTGCCGGACAGCTGTGGACGCTGGGCAGTGGCCGAAGTGGCCAAGTCTCAGAACCACTCCCCGGAGCTGGCGATGTGCTGGTGCCAAAGACTCCACAGCAGCTTTGAGACCCGAAGAATGAACACAGGATGAGAACTCAGGGCTACAGTATCCCCTAAACCCGTAAACCCCTCAACCCCTACATAAACCCTAGACCCCTTTACCGCAACCCTCATGCCTCGCAGTGTAGGCTCTTCTTGAGCCCTCCCTAACCCTGAGCCCTAAGGAAGGGCATTAATCATTAGCAGAGCCTGAACCCTAAACCCCTCAAGCCCGAAAGCACTCCAACTCGCCAACCCTAAACTCCCAAGGGGTTGGTGCTCAGAGCTCAAGATGCAGACACAGTAGATGATCATGCCAAAGTAGTACAGAAAAGTGCCCGATGTACACATAATGCCTAAACCCTGAAGCCCTACAGCCACAAGGCTTTGAAGCTTAAGCCCTAAACCCAACACGCCTGAACCCGTAAACCCAAAACCCTAAAGCAATAGCCAGGCACTTGGACCCGGGCCGAGGGCTCTTTCCGCAGCGACCAGTGCCTGCGACGGATGTTTAGGCTTTAGGGCCTTTTGGGGTTTTAGGGCTTTGGGGTTTAGGGTTTAGGGTTTAGGGCCTGTTAGGGCTTTTGGGGCTTGGGGCTTCGACGGCCGGGCTGTGGCAATTAAGGGCAGCTAGAGACTACCCTTTTTCCATTTATCTATCCATGTGTTTGAGGTAGAAAAGTCGATCGCTTGGGGTTGGGATCTGACGTTTAGCGCTGCGTTTTCGGCGTCAGCCTCCCCTAACTGAATGAGCTCTCCAAAACAAGCCCTTCGCCGTGAAGGCCTTCAGCTTGAGTAGGGAAGGCTCGCGTACATCTATCCATCTACCTGTGTTTTCGGTGCTGCTAACTGAAATTTATAGTTTATAGGGTCTAAGAGTTAGTAACTAACTCTTACACCCTAAACTATAAAATCTAAACCCTACAGTTAGCCTGAAACCTGAAGATGCGATCTATCCCCAGACCAGAGGGTGCTGCTTGGCTGGCCGCCCTGCCCAAGACTTGAGCCTGGAAAGCTTGCCAACACTAGCCCCCGTTGCTGTGGTGTGTACGTATAGAAATCCTGGTTTCTGAAGAAGGGAGTAGCATTTAAGGCCTGGGGAGTAGGATGCAGATTAGGGCTGTGGTCCCTCGGAAGTTCTCTGGTTTCTCTTGGGTGGTAGGACTCGCAGTAACAGGCGCTCTTGCATGCGAGAAGCTTGTGGCCGCAGAATAGTGAAATTCTGGCTTCAGCATAGTGAAATTCAGACTACAGGCCGCGAGGGCTTCAGGACTTTAAGTTTAGCATCTGGTGGGGTATTCGAATTACAGAGATGTTGGCATTTGGGGTTTCGCAACGTAGCAGGGCTTGAGAGTTTGCGAGGATTGCGGCCTCAAGGTTTTAGAGAGTTGGCTTCGCGACTTTGGCTGGGAGGTTCTTTTCAGGTTTCCTTTACAGCTGGTTCGTTCAGGGGTTACTTTATTTGGGGTTCTGCAATTAGGTTCGTTTAGGGGTCTCTTTATTTAGGGGCTTCTGTAATGGTTTAGCCTCAGGTGCAGCAGCTGGATCAAGCCGCCTGCGAAGAAGGCGAGCGCTGCCTAAGCCGAAATCCCTCAACTCCAAACCCAAAGTCCCTAAAGACCCCCACACCCCAAATGCTTAAGACCTGAACAGCATTCCTTTACGCAAAACCCCAAGCCCTTACCTCCGAATTTCGCAACACCACGCTCTACTCCCGAAAGCCGTTTGAACTCCCCACAGCCTTGGTCATGAGCCCTTTCCTTTCGGTCTCCCCCCCCGGCTGCAGCCGTCATGCTCCTGTCTGGAATGCCCCATGTGCAAAACTAGGTGGCTCCCACCGAAAGGCTCCACGTTGCTGGATCCTCATATAACAGGTCTTGATAGAGTTAGAGTGGCCCTAAATTCAGCAAGCCCTCACCGGGAGGTCGTTGTGGAGGCCACAGATGAGAAGGAGGAGAAGGAGGAGAAGGAAGAGAAGGAGGAGAAGCAAGAGGAAGAGGACCTTTGGGGGCTTCTGTGGACCGGTAGCAGGATGAGTGTAGATCACGGGGTTTATGGGAGCATGGAGGGGGTGTAGGTTTCAGGGTTCCCCTGAAGTCGTCCGAAGGTGTCGCACTTCTTTGAAACCCTAAACTTCCCTAAACTCTAAACCCTAAACCCTGAACCAGACTTTCCAAGGGAGGAGGAGTTTGGTGACTTTTCCTATGCCCATGAAGCCTAGGGACTGCGGTTGAGACTTGATGATTTAGTGAGGGTTTAGGGGTTTAGGGTTCAGGGTGAGTTTGGGGTTTAGGGGTTCAGGGTTCAGGGCTTTGAGGGTTTAGGGTTTTGGGTGGTTAGGGTTTTAGGTTTAGGGTGAGGCTCAGACTCTCTTACAAAAAGAAAACTACGCTGTAAGAGTTCAGAGCTATACTAAAGCCTGACCCTTAACCCATAAGCCCTAAATCCTAAACTCCATCAGCCCTAAACCCCAAAACACCAAAAGCCTCGCTCGGACTTACTGAAGCTGGAGCGATCAGTAGTAGAGTTTACGGTTTGGGTTTTGAGGTTTAAGTTTTAGGGTTTAGGGCTGAAGATTGAAGGTCTCAGGCTTAGAGGGTTTAGGTTACATAGTCGTGCCACTTCGTAGCGGTACCGGCTGTCCAGGAGGAGAAGATGCCATGGGATGAGCACGTCGTCGAGGAGAAGGAGCCGTGCAAAGCTTGTAGAACTCATTCCGAGCGACGCTCGAAGTGCTAAGCCTGGCTAGTGCGACCAATCGATAGCAGCCAGCACGAACAGTAGCAACAGTCAGAACACTCAGGGGAAGCCCAATCGTGATCGTCATAAGTGGAAACCACAACTTAGACTGCCCACGGCCTTTCTCGTTGCAGGCCCGCGATGCATGAACTCGCAGGCCATAAGGCCTAAGACGAAGTCGATGTCTGTCACGCGAGCCTTCTAAGCTGGTTGGGGGGGGGGTGAATTCGTAGCATCAGGTAACAGTGTGAAGTGCCACACACACACACCTGCAGACTCGATAAGTCTGCCTCTCGGGCTTGGACCTCGAGCCTCCGCTCAGCACTTTAGAATTGAAAGCGGCCCTGGTGTCCACAGGCAGTTTGATTCAGGCCTTGGGCCTAGGTGGCTGCTGCACCATGCCCTGGATCCAAAAACTGAAGGTTTTTCCACCGTGAAAACCTCAACCTTCAGCGCCCTGCAGCCACCGAAGACCCGGCATTGAACCCCGAACCAGTAAATCCTCAGCCCTGGCCTTACAGAAGCCCTTGTGGAGCACGGTCCACATCGGCGCAAAAAAGGAGGACGAAGAAGAGAAGGAAGAGAAGAATGATCCCCCTCGCTGAGAGAGCAGACCAGGCTGCTCTGTCTCCTTTGCTTCAGGAGGGTAGTCGTGTAGAGCGGCCTTCAAAGGGATCTACAAGGGTGCTGTGAGGGTTCTAAAAGAATTTTAACTTCAGGTCTCTCGTGGAGTCAAGAAGCCGCATGCATTGCCAAGAAAAATTCTTTAAGGGGTTCCTTGCTATCAATAGATTCAAGGATCTAGGAATCTAGGGAAAATATACGGTAGTGTGTGAGCTTGAGGTTCAGGGCCTCTGACCTCAAGATGACGATGTCAGATTTCCGAGCCCGTGTTGCGATTGCATTGCCAGCGTGTCGTTCTCGACCACTAGTTGCCCCTGTACAGTATTCGCCAGGTGTTAGCCTATAGTACTTACATACAACGGAAGTATACATTATTCTGAATTATTCTTCATCGTGGCTCGGCGCCTGTGCCGAGGCCTTCCACGGGCCCGGCTCCATGAGGGAGAATGGCCTGGAATCGACCCATGTGTGTGTGTGTTGCTTATTTTTCGAGGGGGTTCTGCAAGAAGGGTTTTGAGTTCCAGATGTGTTTTGTGAGTTCTCTTTAAAGAGAAGCCCCTTAGGGTCTGTGTAGTTATTCATGAGGTGGTAGCTCTGATGATATTAGGGAGAGCAGCTCGAGGCTTCGGGTATTTGTATGTGATAGGGTGTCTGGCCACAGCTTAGGGCTTATCGGGCTTCATGGATTTTATTCATAGTGTTTAAGTTTTATCTGGTATGTTCTTGATCTGAGCCTGAGGGTTATTTCACGTTTCAGAAACGCCTGAATATGTTCTGTCAACCAACTTCCAACCCTGGCGCGTGCACTGCATTTGAGGCGTATACCGGTCACGCAAACCCTAAACAGCTGGTTATTGAAGCACTGATGTTCTGAATCGTTCTCTTGATTACCAGGCCGGACCAGGCCGAAGTCGTGTTGCCGTGTTGTTCACGTGTCTCTGCATCTTTTGAAAGCTTTGGTTGCTTTCTGCGCAGCCGAAATGGCGGACTGGTCAGGAAACACAGTCAGAGTCCTAAGACCTTCACCCTGCATGCACCCTTCGCCTGCATAATTGTGACGTGCTACGTAGGGGTCTCTGTTTCGGATCCCCTTTCTGGACAGTCTGGACATTTCCTCTATGTAATTAAGGGTGTAAATGCACAAGCATATACTTGTTCATGCACGCCTACACGCCTACATGTATACCTACAGAGACACATACATACATACATGCATGCCATGCATACATGAATGCCTACATGCCTAAAAACATGACATACACGCGTGCATGCATGCATACATACATTCGTACATAC
>CAJNJA010011676.1:0-13522 GCA_905231915.1 Symbiodinium necroappetens | reverse complement strand
AGTAGTAGTAGTAGTAGTAGCGGTAAAATAGTAGTAGTCGTCGTCGTCGTGATGTAATGGCAGTGGTAGTGGTAGTGGTAAAAGGCGCAGCAGAGGCAGCAGCAGCAACAGCAGCAGCAGCAACAACAGCAGCAGTGGTAGTAGTTGTTGTTCAGCTGCAGCAGTCAAGCTAGGAGTGCGAGTAAAACCGACAGCACGCACCAGCAGCAATGGAAAAACGACAACTGAAAGTATGACAAGAGCACCAGGAGTAATGAGTGCAGTGGAAGCGGAGAACTCTACACGACTCTACTACACGGCCCCCGTGACTCCTTCCACAAAGGAACATCGCTGCAGGACTCACCGGGCATCCTGAAGAGTTGTTTGCGGCAGGAGTAGGGAAATGTCGTCGCCAGTCAGCGTTAGGTCTGCTCTCGCTTGGCAAAGATTGACACAACCAGGAAGGATAGTATCAGGCCTGGTTGAAGAAACTCTTAGGCTTGGATTGCCGCAGAATAACCTGAGGCATGTGAAGCCCTGCGCCTCACCCCCTATTCCATGTGCATCAGACGCCAATGTTGTAATTTTGACAAGCTGCTATTATGTTCAGAGCACTGTGAATAGAAACCCTCATCAGTGCGATAGCAAGCCTCCATTTATGTTCATCATGTGCCGCCTTAGCCAAAGCCATCATGGTCGTTGCCATCATCAGCACCGACATGATGCCATTATTGATGTGGTCTTCTTGCACGCCGTCGCCTCATCCTGGATGATGTTTACCAGCCCAGCAATCGTCATTCAGCCAAGGATGAAACCCAACGTGCTGCACTCTTACATTACCGCAAACCCTAAGCCAAGAGCCCTACACCTCAACCGTAGTCCTCCGATCATGGACTGTGCTGTGGGCCACGCCGGCCTGGAGAAGAGGCATGGACAAGTGGGAAAGGATAACCTGGAGTGTGTCCTGGGACGTCTTAGGCCTGAGCTGAGACTTTATGAGGATGCTAATACCGTTCTGAAACCACATACCTTCGACTCTGGCTCTTATCTCGCATCCACTAAGCCACAATGCAGAATCCTGCAAGCTCTAGGGCATGGGTGGGAGCATGCTGGACTCTAACTTACAATGGGATCTGTGAATTCCTCGTCGCTTGAACTCCTTCAAGGATATGCTGAGCGATGGTCAACCCACTTCGCGGATGTGAGCCTCAATTCGAAACCTTTGCTGACACTGCGAAGAGCCCCGTGTCCATCTATGTCCATCTTTTTCCCGTTCCGAGTGCGGCTTCGGATTTATGCCTCGGCGCCCCTGCCATCACCTTCTTCACCTCTGAAGACCCGGCACTAGACTTGACTGGATGCTGCCGAAGGCGCCCACAGAAGCAGCAGAAGCCCTTGGCAGCTGGGCGGCTGCATCTTTGCACAGCCACGAGCCATCTACCGAAAAACACGGGCTTCAGAAGCTAATCAGGATAGGCTTTTTGATTGCTTTGGTGGGACAACTTAGAAAGGATGTAACACAAATGCAAGGAAAGACTGTAGAACCAAACCCACAAACAAATCTGCGTGTCGCGGAAGACCACCACAGCTTTTCGTCTTGCACTTATGTTCCAACACCTTGCCCGGAGATGGTATCAATATCAATTGCAACAATAAGGTATGCATGATCGAGGATACAAAGCTCTCAGTATTCAAGTTGCGGGTATTGGTGCTTGTGGCTCCTAAGGCTCGTGAAGCTCCAGCTTTCAGCGTTCATGTCCCAGCCTTCGACATGTGCAGGCCTTCTTACACAGTGTTCGCATCAGCAGAGCCAAAACACACTACATTGGGCGGAGTCATTGGTTATGAACTAAATTGAATCGTAGGATTATGAGCTACATTGAACCGTAAGAATGTCAAGCTTCAGGGCATCAAGTGTAGACGTCGGGAGACGTACCGAACGAGGTTCATCGGCCATGTTCAACCTCAACTTTCCTGCTTTCCACCTCCCTTTCCGGAATGCTTGTCATGGTAAGCACCTGCCCCAGAACATGAGACATGATATGTCACGTCGAAAATCCTTTGGAAATCCCTGAAATGGCGTAACGCATGTTTCGAGATGCTTGGGGGGTCTTGCTCTTACAGAATTCTGCAGCGTCTGATGGGCGAGGGTGACAGACTCTTCAAGCAGGTGTTATATTGTACATGTTTGGGCAAAGACCGCACATGCCTCTGCTTCGATTCAGAGCGGTTTGAAGTTGCTCTGCGAGAACATTGCTAAACCTTTGCAAAGCTCTGAAGCTGTACCAGGGATTGAACATAGCCGACTCAGAGCTGCCTTCATCCCAACCCTGAAGCTGGCCTTCTCCAAAAAATACCTCGAAGGCTTCCCCCACTTGAGCAACTTCGCTACATCATCACCCCCGCCTTGCGTAACAAAGCCGATTCTCGGTTTCGAGAACCGCGGAATGACCGGTGGCAGTTGCATCTCGTGTTGACGAAGACATGGACATGCAAAAGCCTGCACGATGTGCAACCATATAGAGTTAGGCTGAACTCGCCCATCACAAACAGAAAGCCCTGACCACCCACCGCGTTTCTGAGTCCGCATTGCGCTCGCCTGAAGATCTGACCCTCGGAGTGAGAAAGTCTTTTTGACTCGCAATCGTCTAAGGTAATAAAAACTTACATATCGAACTCGCTGTCGTTGTTGCTGGCAAGACTGTAGGCTCTGGAGCTGAAGCAGGGATTCAAGGGTTGAGTCTGACGGGCGTCGGGCGTGACCGAAAAACTTATGCTTTCCAAGTCCTTGCATCCTTTTTCCTCCTTCTCCTCCTACTAGTACTAGTACTAGTAGTAGTAGTAGTAGTAGTAGTAGTAGTAGTACTACTACTACTACTACGACTACTACTGCGCCTAATGCTACGACGACTACTGCGACTACTACTACGACGCCTATTATTAGTACTACTCCTCCTCCTCCTACTACTGCTACTACTACTACTACTTCTTCTTCTTCTACTTCTACTTCTGCTTCTACTTCTGCTTCTACCCCTACTCCTACTCCTACTCCTACTCCTACTGCTACTGCTACTGCTACTGCTACTGCTACTGCTACTTCTACTTCTACTTCTACTTCTACTTCTACTTCTACTTCTACTACTAATAATAATATTAACTTTGTCAATAATTGTCGTTTTTGTGAATATTTGTCAATATTTTGTCTTTATATTTGTCAAAATTTATTTGTCAATAAGTTGTCAAAATCTGTCTTTATTTGTCTATATTTGTCTTTGTTTGTCCGGATTTGTCTTTTTTTGTCTTTATTTGTCTCTATTTGTCAAAATTTGCCTGGGCTGCCCAAAAAAACCCTGGGTTCTAAGTCCCCGGGTCCTACGTCGTCGAAACCGGTCAATGATGAAAAGAAGACTAGGGATACTTCTACAACTACACTGCTACGCTACTCCTGCTGCTATCGCTGCTTCTTATGCTACCTACTCTTCTTGGTGCTCTTGCTTGGAATTCTCATGGCCGAGCCGTCTGTTTCTGACTACTAGTCGGGATGATACAACATCATTCTGCGATGCAAACCCCCAAAGGAACCGTTGCTGGCGGTGCTACTGTTCGCGACCTAAAGCCACGCAAACTCCTGACTTTCCCAAAGAGTCAGACGCTCAGCAGAGGTGTTCTCCAGGTGCACTGTCAGCGCGTGGGGACCACGGGCCTGCAGACCCAAGACAAACAAGATCTCGCAATGTTGAACAACTCTGGTACATGGATGGACTCTGGATTTAAGCAGGGTTCGGAGTTCGGGTGCAGTTCCTGCTTTAGGGAGCCATGGACCATCCTGCCTACTTTGACTGCTGTTGAATGAACTCACCTCCGAAGCTAAGACTCAACATTCCAACCAAACCGACCATGTCGTAAAGGCTATGCCCAATGCTTTTGGCTCGAAACAAAGGAATCACAAGAGTCGGCTAGCACATTATCTTGAAAAGCTCGGATGTTATGCAGTTGACTAGGACTTTGACAGCTGCACTCATCTTGGAAGCATACTCTAGGTCGAGAAATACAATTTAACGGGCTTGAAACCTTTGGGTGTGGGCAGCAAGCTTGCGGCGGAGGCGGGCTGTCGGAGTTTCGTTTATACGAAGCTTCTGGGGTGTTACGGGTGTGATATGATAGGGCTTGTCGGGAGAAAAGCTACTAATCCGGCACGAGGAATCTTAATTCACCGGTTTTCCGACTAACACGAGGACAGCCTACAGTCGATTGAAGTCAGAGCCTTCAAGCGTTTTAAACCTGTCTATAACCCCAGCGCACTTGTCCTCTACATCTCAGGGGCTCCTGCCTCAAATCCTTCATCCGAGAAAGTTTTACAACCCTGATCTACGGCCCGAAACTGAACCTCGTCCGTCCTGGCTTTTCAGTCAGTCGTAGTCTACAACGCGGGCGCTCCTGTACAACAGGCGCTCCAGCATGGTGCAGAGGACGAACTGCCCGGGGCCTTGGCTCGAAGTAGAGACCACAAGGCGCAGAGGGTTGGCAGGTTCTGTGTTGAGGCTTGAGGGGCTTTGCGAATTTAGGGCTTATCAAATTAACTTTTTGATAAGCAAAACTGGCGGTGCGCAAAGAGATGTGCCAACGACGTACCAATGTTGTGAGGTGGTCTGTCATGCAGCATTGGCGAAGAGCTCGATCAGCTCGAGTTTTGCGAGTAGCATAAATGTCTCTGTCTGTGTGCGCCTTGTTGTCCTGTGTGTTTTGCTACTTTAACTCGTCAGGAAGCACATGGCATTCTCAAAGACATTGAACTACTTCAAACCCTCTGCAGGTCTGGCTCATCCCTAAATCCACTAGCTCTGAAATCCAAGTCAAGAGCTCTCAAACCCCACACACAGACCTCCCAAACCTTGAACAGGAAGAGCTAGAAGTGAACACCCAGACCCGAAGCCCAAGCCATACATCCAAAAAGACCGGACATCCTGAGCATCAACTCGCAGCCCTGTGAACAGCCATCGAACTTCGCACCCATGACTTTGAACTCTCAGAGTTAAGGCTTTGGGCCCTTTGGGATTTAGGTTTGATCTTCGGGAGCACTGGTAACTCTTATGAAGGCCTAGACAGCAGAAAGGGGAGTCATTATGCAGTACAGTCCCTCTGCAGGCTTTGGAATCAGGGCCTCTCTGGAGAGTTTGGTCTTCGGAAACCGCGTGCACCAAACCCCCGAACCCCAAACCGAAACCCTACGTACGCAAAGAATTACGTGTGTATCTAGGTATGTATATGTGTCTGTATGCGTATACCTTTATACATACATATATATATATGAAAATATATAGAACATAAATATATATGAACATATAAATGCATTCATTGATTTACTCAGTCATTTATTTGTTTATCTTTGACCTATTTATTCATTTATATCTATTTATACACATATGTATTGGTGTGTATACATATACTCTACACTCTACACATAAAGACTTACATAGACCTTACTACTAGAGCCCGAACAAGCAGCATCAGACTCTCACACCTATGATTAAATGCCCTACAAGCTGCAGCCAGGATGCCAAGATCCACTGCTCTGGGCGAGCGGCTTTGGTGAACAAGGATGCCGGAGGGCCCGATTGAAGGGTCTACGAAAAAGGTGGCTTCGGGTTTGGGGTTCAGGGTTTCCTGTTATAAGAGCCCCAAGCCCCGAACCGTTTACAGGTTCACTGCACTCTTGTCATCTAGTACTTCCCGGAAGGTATATCTCGAAACAGAACTCGCCTATTTCCAGGAGCCTGTGTGACTCGCTGAGATTAGAGACAGACCATGCAAGAACCTCAGAAGCCTGAAGGCACGCTGCAACAAAGGCTCCATGAGCGTCGGTAGGGTACAGTGTCCTGAAGCTTCATCCAAATGCAAGGTAGTGGCTGCTCATCCTGAAAGTGTAACTATAGGATCGAGAACCTTGGTAGATAGATGTGGACTCGTTGCTTGTTGCTAGTCTGCGCGTTTAAACTTTAAAGTTGAGGCAGCTTAGGCATGAGTCCTTGTGCTGCTTACTTCAGCATTCGACCTATGCAGGGTTTGAGTCTGATAATTGTTGCGGGGTATCGGGTCTCTAGCTTGCGTAATATGCTGGCTGGCAGGCTGGCAGGTCCCCTTGTTGGCCCCTCCGACATCGGCAGAAATGAAGCTGTTCTCGGTGCCTTTACTTTCGCTTGGGCATGAGTGGATATGTGATTTAATTAGATCCATCGTAGGCGGCATGAGTCCGGAACCCAGAGCCCTCTGGTCCCCAGGAGCCGCGTCAAAACCGAGAAAGGACTGGCTTTGTCAACGCGTCGACTTGCCCTGCGAAAGCAATCTCCTCGCAGCTTCGATGTTATTGGTTGATGTCCAACCTTGAACTTTGCCGAGAACAAGACTTGTGCTGCTGCGGGGTATATCTTGCTACAGCCACGGCACGAAAATGAGGAACACAACAGAAGATTCATGACCTGAGTTTCTTGACGGTAGTAGCAATAAGTGCAACATTGCACACAGGTACGGTTACCGGACCCATCATTAGTGGTCCGCTTCGGACACATACTCGGAAGAGGAGTCGCAAGAGGCATGGGGGGCTTGGTAACGGCTGTAGTCGTCCTCCTCGTCGTCCTATGGTACTTCATATACTGTGTATGAAGTGGCATCAACACTAGTCACTAGTCAGCAGAACCAGAAACCACACTGTGCAATACTTGTCGCAATAATTAGGGGAGCACTTCAGCCATGCTGCTGCCGAGGCCCGAAGACATTCAATTTCTGAGCATGTAGATGTGTGAGTTCTTCGCTCGGGGTCTATTCAGGACAGCTGCAGCATTGAGTGCACAATTGTAGCTGCATGTTCAAGATTGAGACAGACCAAGAACTCAGCATTTTCTGAGTCGTGAGACGTGCTAGCTGCTAGACAAGAACGCATCCCTGCGGCCGCACACGAAAGCGTCTTCACATCGCAGCACTCGAGCTGCTCCACCAAAGCCCTGAACCCCAAAACCTTCATCCCCTCAAAAAGGAGAGCCCTAGCAGCACTGAAACTCGAGCGGACAACGTTGCTGACGCGGTTGAGGTATGTAGAGGACATCCAGTGCTTTCTACACTCACACAGAGCTCCCAGGCTTTGCGGCTTTAGCTTCGAGGTTAGTAACTGGCCTCCCCGGTGAGGTGAGGACAAGACTGGACATGTACATGTACTATAGTGAGACTAGTGTACAAAATCATATATATATATATATATATTTTTTTACATATATATATTGGCACGCAGTACTACACATTGCATGATGGACAAAACTCGTTGCAGGTACTCAGACTAGCCCTGCAGTAGACGAACGGAAGTAAGGACTGCATGCCGCGGACTTGCGCAGCCCAGCAGGTGGAGAGTGAAAGAAGCTGTTCAACAAACATCTTTTGAATGTGTACCTGCCTCTGACACTTAATATGCGGATCCATGGGTCTGCATTACAGTACCTTTGATACTGTAGACGACCCAAACTCTGAACCGACCATGCAGCCGATCAACCTTGACCTGATAAATTGTGGATAAGATTCCACGCTCATTTGCGCGGCAAAGGGTGAAAGGGGACCCCTAAGTCTTCTTGGGCCTGAGGGCGCAAGGCCCCAGAATTTGGGCCGCAGGGAACCGGTGGCAGCGCCGCGCTGGCGCTGTAGAGGGGCAGTTCCCAACTTCACACCTCTCGGGGCTCACTCGTTGTAGGTTCTGGAGGAAGCCCTCTTTGCCAAGCATCTGGTGAAGTTTCTGGGCAGCAAAACAGCTCGGCATGGCACGGTTTCAACAGCTTCTGGTTTTGGTCTCGGTCTTGGGCTTTGGGCTTGACCAATTGCCTCCGAGACTTTTGGCCTCTGCGTAGTTTGGAAGTTAGTCGAACCTAGTGGAGACTGCATCTGGCCATAGTTATACAGCGTTCGGCCTTCAGATGTTGAGTGAACCCTACCCACAGACGGTGGTCAACTGTCGGAGCACGAACCACAGGTAGCCAGAGACGACTTTCTTCTTTTTGAAACATATGCTCCTCCCATAGAACTTTTTCTAGCAGCGTCCTGCACTGACAAGCGTTTCTATGATCGATGGGACACACACACACACTGTCGCAACAGCAATGAGAGAGCTGAAAGATGCCAGCAAATCCTAGAGGCCTTGTTGCCGTGGAAGTGAGGCATACTTCGCACTCATGATCGAAAGGCTAAAAAGTCGTATAAAGTTCCCGACTCAACAATCAACACCTTGAATCATTCTGCAGCGTAACCTTCGCTCTCTCTCTCTCTCTCTCTCTCTCTCTGTCTCTCTCTCGCTCTCCTTTGCTGTTTGTCCCTCTGACTCTCCCTATCCATGTCCCTTGTGCTATCAGAACCCTGAAATAACCCTGCAAGAACCCAGTGGCAAAAACTGCTAAACAAACTTACCGGACATCAATCAACCAACATACAAACAACACAATACCGAAACTCCAGTCAGAAGCCCATGAATTACAGTGCGCAAGCAAGACCTGCAATTGCAGGGCATCACCTAAGCCGTTACACAAACCTTACTTCAGATGATGAAAGAACCCAGAATATGCCGTATTTCCTGAAACCAAGATAAAGTGACAGGACCATGAGACCAGAACCGTAACAACAACCGTCATAGTCACAGTATATCACAGTCAAAGCATGGTGGCTGCCTCTGATCAGTCCCCTGCTCCAGCGGCCGTCCTTGCCGCCTCTGCAGCCTCCTCGGCACCTGCTGGAGCCATTTTCGACTGCTCGTCGGGTTCGGTACATACCCATACTACCGAGGAGAACCTCAACTTCAAACAGGGGTGACTGCTGCTTTCGTCAGGAGCCCGCATCAACATGATAAAGCAAACTGCAGTTCCCCCCCCCCCCCCCCCGCGGCTTCGGGTGGGCATGACAGTGGCACGGTCAAGCGTTTCCACATGCGCACTCCCGTTGCTGATTGCTGCGCGAGGTAGACGCAAAGCATTGATGAAACGACTATATAGGAAAAGGTGATGATGCCCGAAGAGGAGAGCGGCTATGATGGTGGTGGCGATGATGATGATCATGATGATGATGATGATGACCTCGATATTGGGACACGACGATTTCTGCCCGAAGCCGGAGTCCACAAACTTCTAGATGCCGGTCAGGCCCAGGTATTTGTCCTGGCACCCTCTACCCGAGTGCCAGATCCGGCCTACGCCGTTGATCTCAATGACCTCGACACCTGCAAGTGATGCGTTCGAACTCACAGCAAACCGCCAACGCCCGGAGACGCAAGAGGCTGATCCTTTCTCAGGCTAAGCTCGGAGTCTTTGGCCCAGTGCTTGATAGCCTATGATCCATCTTTGAGGATGCTAGCTACAAGTAGCTTCCAAATCGTTATGACTTAAGACGATTCAACGGCATCGGTGGCTTCGGGGTTTCATGTAAAGCTAACCTTCTGCTAAGCCTTGCCGGCATTCGGCGGAAAAGAACGAAAGTAGGAATGCTCGCAGCGAATATCCAAGCTGCACTTTAGGATTTAGGGTGGTCCAGGAAAAGAGGCGAACACAAGCTGAACAGCTTTCTGTTATCGGAGTGTGTTTGAATTTGAAACGACGTTGCCAAGAATGACCCGCTAGACGTGTTGTGCTGCACATGGCCATTTCAGCAGCGGGAGTCGGTGCATCTAGACATCCAGTCTAGACCCTAGCTTTAATTACTGCGGAATGGTGCAGACCACAGGCGTCAAAGCGAATCCTCCTGAATCTGACATCTTAAGAACCTCAGACTTCAGATCTGGTCTGAAGCTCTCAGAAGCCGAAGAGACCCGACGGAGTGCGACACCAAATCCCGAATCCCCGAAACCCTGAACTAAAGCCCAGAACACTGCAGTGATGAAATTTTAACGGTTGCAGAACCCGAAACTGCAAAATATTGTGTAAACCAACACACCAAGAACTCCCTGGACAGAACTGTTTGTCGGGTCTGCCGCCTACGAGTAGTGAGCCGACAGCCACGGAGTCAAGCCAGTTGTTACCTTGGAAACATGTGTGCTTCCGTTTGTTCTGCTTATACTGCCAAACCAAACAGGCGCAGTCGGGGATCTGACGTGTTCGTGCTCGAAGAATTGTGTAGGAATCTGATTTTAAAGCTCAGGGAGGTGGCGACATATAAATACAGCTTGGGAGATGTCCGCCAATTAACACTCCGCGTGTCCAACAAGCTGCAACGCTGTCAACACGACAATCGCCAGAACAGTCGGTCAGCATCGTCACCATTCTTTTGATCGATCATCACCTGTCGGCGACATGAAAACCACTATCGTCGTCATACTCGCCATCACACGGCAGTACCTGCGAGCATTGCCATCACGGTTGGTGAGTGTAGCAGCGTGTTGGAGGGATCAGACTGCTTGGGAGTCTTGCTGTTGCAATGTTCTTGGCGAGTCAACAGGGGCTGTGTCAGACAAGGTGACCGTGTTGGGTCCTTCGCAGCCAACACTCGATCTACACGTGGCGCTACCGCTTTGACGAGCGATAAGTGTACATTCACAAAAACTTGCATATGCTGCTTTGTGCTGTATGGGCGAAGGTCAGAGACCAGGTGATTATATGCTGCAAAGAAGCTGAACTCAAAGCCAGCGATGACATGGTCGGCAAAGTTGTGCACCAACGGTCCCTGAAACAACGTTTCTGGATACTCAGGCTTCAGCAGCAGGGCTACGAGGGCTCCATTGCACTGATCTCCTATCCCTGAGGGCCCTTTAGGCCGTGAACTACACCATTGCACAAGGACCGGAGACTCCTAATTAGGCTTCCTTAGCGCTCGATTCTCCTGGCCCTGAAGCTCTCAGATCTCAAGCTGCTGCCCCGAACTTCACGCTCCCAGAAAAGACCGCGGATTTCAGCGTGGAAACCTCTAGTCCTTCGTCGTGACATGCTTTAGCCGCACACTTTGTGTCAAAGACTCGTGAGCGCTTTAATGCAGTGTTTGATGATGCCCTCTGGGAGTTTTGCAGTACATCTTGGCTTCGTGCCCCGGCTGTCTTTGAAGAAGGCATGCGAAGGCTCAAAAGTTCAGAAAGCCCCGGCCTTAGGGCCTCAAACGTTTATAAGGACATCATAGTAGAAGACCTGTTGGATAAGGCTCTTGGGGGTTGTCGGGGTTTGTTCTAGAGTATAGAGCCATCAGAGGGAAGGCTTCGGGGTCTGAACCTCAAAGCCCCAAACCCTTCATTCGTCAAGGCGTGCGCTAACTCATTCCTCAAGGCATAGACAAGTGAGGTGAAGCCTGTCTCGCAGGGCCTAGAAAACAGACTTTTGGGTGGAGATGTTGAGCCAAGTCTGCCCACACTCAAGCTCCAAATCTGGCTGACTTCACATGCTGAAAAAACTGAAAGTTCCTAGGCCCTAAGATGAGTTCTCAAGAGCAAAATCCCGAAACATGTGCACACTCGCCGCCTGGACCACGTCACCGATAAATAGGTTGAACTTGATTTCCAGTCCTAGGGCGTTCGCAACAGGCGAGTGAGGTGTAAAGCTGGGCTACTTAGTTGGCTTCCTCCGTCACCATAGGCCCCAAACCTATATGACTTGACGCGCACAGAGGCATGCCGCTGCGAGACTGCGATGCCAGAGCAAAACCAAACCCCTACTCCTGTGCCACTTGGCTCAGAAATATTGAGACATCCAGGCGCAACAAAATGCTCGAATCCAGCAGCAAGGAAGCACTCGACAACCCTCTGACCATACCGTCGGCTTCTGAGACACAACAGGACTGTCATGATCACCCTGGTGATGCTTGGGCAGCTTTCACGTGCATTCTGAAGATTCACGATGATGGATCTGATAGGTTTGGACAGCAGGCAAAGGATTGAGGCTTGCCGGCTTGGAGACTTCCTTGTGGATTTCAAAGCTGTCTGTGAAACCTTTGAGAGCATCAAACCGGTCCCAATAGAAATCAGAGAAGCATTGAGAAGCGACTCTCCCCATGAAGTTCGTAGGCATTTAGGCCTTTAGGGTATTCTGATGCAAGAGTCGGCCGCCGGTCTCTGTCACAACCTGCAGGCGTGAGCACTCCGACACTGGCCTCAAACACAACACTAAATTAAATGGGGCTGCCCTTAAGCCCTACGCCCTTGATGAGAAAACCAGGATGGCCCAGCAATTCTGGCGGAGAGGTGACTGCGAGTACATGGTAGTGGTAATAGTAGCCGTCGTCGTAGTAGGAGGAGGAATAGTAGTAGTTGCGGTAGCAGCAACAGCAGTAGCAGCAGCGGCAGGAGAAGCAGTAGTAAGCAGTCGTCGTCGTCGTCAAGCGGCTCATGGCTTACTGACTGCACACCCAATTAAGCTCCATCTACAGTAATCTACAGCATCATGTATGCATCTAAAGTCAAGACCACCATGGATACTCATGAAAGTACTAGCTTAAACAGTGATCCTCAAGAACAATTTGATAACCGAACGGTACAAGCTTAAGCACGGTGCTCATGACGATGATAATGGCAGCAAAGATAGCAATGAATAGTCATAACACCAGCATCATGAACACGAACAAATCTCATAATGAGAGTGTGCGCCAACAACACTCCCAAAAGAAAATACACCACCTTCTCCCAAGCCTTGAACTTGATCGCGCCACTCACCGGTCCCTCTGCGAAACGTGCCTCACACAGCTTTTTGAACTTGGGGCTGGGGAACCAAAGTTAGGGGTGGGGTCCACCACGCAATGTTTGCGGTTTAGTGTGCAGTTCAGTTGTCCAAGGCCCTCCGCCTGCCACAAAGTTGAGCATCTGAGAACCTGACCCCTCTTAGCAACGGGAGGTGTCAGGATCCTGGTATATACGGCGAAAGGCCCTGGAAGAGGCGGGGTTCTCTATTATTTGCTGGGGATTGCTGGGGTGTCCGGGAGCAGGGGTGAACTCGTGTAAGGGCTCGAAGCAATGGAAGGGTATATGCAAGTAGTTCTAACATCGGACTGCCCATGGGCTTCGGGTTTAGGGTCTCTTGGCGGGTATGCCGGGTACGTGCTGCCTCGAAATGAAACAGACAAAAACCCGACAGCACTAAACTCCTCATTAGCTGACAGGGGTACAGAGCGGCGACATCCGACAGAACACAGAGCAACACAAAACCTCGTCGCGGGACTCAGCTACACAACGACCGTAGTTTGCATTCCACTGCATGCTCATGAGCCCAGCTTCAAACTACAATAATGAAAAAGCTACAACCTGGCACCCTCACTTAAGCTGACGTGACTCCGACTAGCACCCTGATGCCTTGCCTACGCATGTCCGAACACCAAGACTCCAACACCGTTCGAACCGCTCGAAGCCTACAGCGACAGGGAATGTGCGAAGCCTGGAACTGCACTGAAGGCCACACGAAACGCAAACCCGAGCATATAGATGAACCCTTCAGCAGCAAAATGCTGTCGAATCCATGTAAAAAAACTAGAAGACGAGTGGCCCGAAAGCATCATTTGCCAAGAGTTTAGCGCTATGTAAAGTCATAGAGTCAAGTACATAAAGTCATAGAGTCAA
>CAJNJA010011675.1:0-39476 GCA_905231915.1 Symbiodinium necroappetens | reverse complement strand
CGTGCGCGTGCGCGCGCGCGTGTGTGCGCGTGTGTGCGCGTGTGTGCGCGTGTGTGCGCGTGTGTGCGCGTGTGTGCGCGCGCGCGTGTGTGTGTGTGTGTGTGTGTGTGTGTTTGTGTTTGTCTTGTACTGTCGTGTGGTGTACTGTAGTGTACTGTAGCGTGCTGTCTTGTAGTGTGAGGTACACTATTGTACAGTATATTGTGCTGTATTGGTGTGTGAACTAACAATCCCTCGCACACCTTGCCGGGTGTGCGGGAAAGTGCACTGAGAAGAGCTCTGTGGAGCCGACTCACTCGGGCTGTGAGCCGAAGTCACCAGAGGAGCAACAGAACAACATCGCCCCACCAAGACATACCAATGGAACAGACGGAGGGAACCTCAAGAGATGACTGGCAAAGGACAGGTGTTGACAGCGTATGTCGTGGAGGTACCGGCATGCTTTTTGTACATTCACCATAAACGTAGTAATAGAAGTTGTCCAAGTCTGAATATGATCAGTAGCAGGGGTCTGAGGAGGACCTCGAGCGGAGCTATGGAGGAGGGAACCGAGTCTGACATCGCGTTTACGTCAAAGTACACAGAACGCTTACCGCCATACCCTGTTTGAACTGCACAAGCTGTGAACATCCTGCCATGCGCTTGATGTCCAATGCTGCTCCAGTACGAAGAGGGAAGAAGCCGCGGCATTCAGGATCTTGTCCTTGGTCAAGTCTTGCGGAGAAGTGGCGATGGAGGAAGCAAGACGAAATGTGGCATCGCTCATGTATTGCTGCCCATGATCGTGGCATTCCTGCACTTGCTTGCTGCTCGTCTCGTTTCTACAGACTGCTGAGGCACATCTGAGCTTCTGGAAAAGGTCTTGCGACTTTCCCGTAGAGTCAGTTGGCTTCGCTGCAAGTTAAGACTGCGAGGTGCAGTGTGTACTTGGACAGCAACTGGGCTGCTGGCTGGCGGTGATCGGAGAACGGTGACCGACTGCAGGAACATTTTCTGGGCGTTACCTTGCCTTGGGCTGTCTTGCCATGTTGTCAAATCTGCCAATGCCTTCGATGATGTCTGCAGGCTTGGACCCGAACAGCCCGCAGTCTTGGAGGATCATCGGCAATTCTTGCAGAATTCGTCCCAACTGAGCCTTAGAACAAGATTCACCGGACCCACGAGACGATGCAGGGAGCTGGAAGCTGACTATCACTGGTAAGCACTGAGCCAGTTGTTGGACTTCTCGGGTAGTTACTTGCTCATCAGGCGTTGAAAAGCCT
The DNA here is from genome assembly GCA_905231915.1 of Symbiodinium necroappetens. Classification (NCBI taxonomy): domain Eukaryota; class Dinophyceae; order Suessiales; family Symbiodiniaceae; genus Symbiodinium; species Symbiodinium necroappetens. The sequence continues at coordinate 38,214 of CAJNJA010011675.1, read as the reverse complement.
CGGAGGAGCACAGCAAGCCGACCTTGTCATCTTGCTAGGCCCTGCTGGGCCATCCCAAGCTCCCAGCTCCAAAGCTTCTGGCTGGGAGCCACCTGCAGCAAGACCTCACCAATCGAGTCCCAGAGCTCCTGCAATCCAGGTAAAAATAATTGAGGTTGAACTCCAACAATGCCCCGACCTCTAGTGCCGGTAGCGTCGGGCTCATCTTGCCAACGCAATGATCGAAGAGGACGGGGTGCTCCCAGAGAAAAATGGCCTCAGCATCATCTCGTCTATGAAACTTGTGACCGTCATGTGTCCTGATCTTTGTTTGGTGCCAAGCGACACGGCCATCCGATCTGTGGCCAAAGAAGCTGCGCAGCAGCGCTGAAGTCACCTGGTACCAAACAGCGAGACAAAGCCAGAACCTCTAATCAAGCCGGAAAGCTCATCCCCGGCACCTCAAGCAGGTCGGAAGATGTTGGACGCTTTGGTCCAGGCATCGCCGGGACAGCCTCTTCCTCCCAGATCGAAACGTGCATCCCCAAACGATCTTTGTCATTGGGCACTCCGTACAGGATTGAAGAAGCGCTGGAGTATCAGTGGAGCATTTGAACACTGCATGGTACAGAAATCTCCTATCAGGATGGGCCGTGTTGAGGAAGTGTACGCTGGTTCAGCAGTCGCCGACGAGTCCAGATTGCACAGAAGAAGGGATTAGGCCTCGGACTAGAAGACTTTGAGAAGCACAGTTCATGACTCACCAACACAACTAAGTAACACATCACAGCTGATCCCACGCACCGCCACTCATCTCAATGCAATTCAGGGCTCGACATTGTCACATAACCATTTCGACCAGCTCCCTAGCTCCCTTTTCTTACTGACGACATGGCCATGCACTGCTGTCCTTCTTCTGCTTTGTCGATGACACAGCATCACCCAAGGCCTCATGCAAACGGAAGCCCCTGAGGCCCTGAGAACTCAAGGACTCAAGGCAAGGCGATCTTCCTTATGCTTCTCTCAGAGGGGCCCGTCGCCAAAGGCCCCCAAGATCTCGACCAAATGAAGCATATTCCTGTGAGAAGGAACAGTCATACCGAATCATACTTGTCTTCTGTCATGGCTGACGCCGGCCGACCTCGTGGGTAAAATCCCTAGAGGCGGTGACCTGGCGAAAAGGACACTACGCTGCCAGAAGGCTGCCAGCCGGTAGTCCAGGGATCCAGCCAAGTCATCGTGAACGTCCGTGCGTTGCAGCATCAAACGGCCATTTTGTGCTTGCCTTGGTGGTATGCGTGTGAGCTCGACACAGCTTCGGAGCTGAGGGCCCAGCAACAGCAACAATGCATCGCTCGCTTTCCTCAGTGCCGCACTAGATTCACTAGAGATGGAAACGCCGTGACATGCTGCGAAACACCTCCATGTCGGAGTAACGGCACACCAGCTCGGAGCTGGGCCGCAGGTCCAAGAGAAGTTCGTGCGAGAAGCATGCTGATGCAATGTGCCCCTGCGCATGTTATAAAGGGAAGCTTGCCAACAAGTCAAGTCACAGACTTCATGAGTTTCAAGTGGGTACGCCCAACCAAGTCCAATTACGCTTCTTTTGTGTGGCAGGGGGCCGAGGATGGTGCGCGGGCAGCTTGCGAGTCGCAACAGGCTGCATGGGATTGTGGATGGCTCAGCTTGCACGAAGTTTGGGCAAGAGCTCGTGTCGTCATATTCGCCAGTGCAGTGTGCACATGTCTTTTGTGGTGGTTGACCTACTCCCCAGAAAAAAGCTACACGCTGCAGGGGATCTTGGACGAGAAGTCTGTTACCCATCGCTGATTCGATATTTCGGGATGGGGATGGTGCAATGTCTGGGGCTGTGCGGGTGCATGTCGAGCTCACCTTAGCCACAAAGCGAAAGATAATCCAAAAGATGATGCGCTTCCTTACCAGCACGAGGTAACATTCCGATACTAGGAGAACGTCCAAGCCCGATTGAACCTGCGAAAGCTTGAAATCCTACAATGCTTCGATCTGCAACACGATTGCCTCCAGCTCGATCAACGCCTGCAAGCTGCCCGCCTGCTCTTAAAGCCAGGTTGACACGCTTGAAGCGACGCATTTGACCGGACAGCCAACTTGACGTCCATTACCATCTATCTGTTCACTGCTTCCCAGCAATAAGCCGAGATGCCAGACTGGCCACCTGTCGGGAGCCAAGAGACCTCGGAGCCGTAACGCAGCCAAAAGGAGCTGCATTTGCTTTGAAGTCTGCTGCTTCCCGATCGCAGACAGCCGAACATGGCACCTGATAACAAGGGCCTGGCTCTGCACGGCCAGCAACCTGCGTGCTGCGACATCTTGACCATAAACAGGATGATTCGGCTGTCCAGGCCTGTGGCTGGAAGGCATCTTGTAGCCTAAGCCGAATGCACACGACCCGCACTTGCAGCATTAAGGTGGGTGCGGCAGGCATAACATCTCTGCACGGTCTCTTGACACTGACACACTCGACTTCAAATTGAACTGCATGAACCTCTGCTCGCAAGCAAGCCGGGCGCTCGGCATTGTGACGAAGTGACCCGATGCATTGTACAGAACAGCGGCCCCACCCGGACCTGCCGAAGATATGCTGATATGCTGTCTCACACTTCCCTCTACACTCCGTGATTGATTCGGCGGTTACAGCGAGAGCTTTAACGCTGGATCGAGTTCGAGTGTTCTATCAACATGGCACACAGGAACGGAACGAGACCGACTCAAGCCATGTACATGCTGCCAACGCTGCCAAGAAGCGTTCATCTTTACACCGCAGTCATGTTTGGGCTTCATGCGGGGGAACAGTGAACCCAGAATGTCGCAACTCACAACTTTGGCATCTGCTGCAACGAAGAAACCAGAATTAATACATAACGACCTAATGGTTAGTTACAGCAGCAATACTCAGTTTAATCAGGTTCTCTCGAAGCCGGAGCAATGCGCTCGGTTCCGAACTGGATGTCAGTTCGTCGTGCATCACTCGTTCCATCCGTGGGGAGGGAAGGGCATGAGCGGCTTGCTTTTTTCCAGGTTGTGCCTGGTCCAGCTGACTGCATGAACCCTGTCACCTGATTCCGACATGCAGACGACCTGAACTTCAAGCGATAGTGTGTCTTGAGACTTCAGACTTGAGAAGGGCCACGAAAGATAGTGGGACTAGGGCTTAGGGGCTATGGCGCCGTTGCTACTTTCTTCGGTGCTAACGAGGTTTCCGGCCTCAGCATGCTTAGAACTGCTTTTGCTGCCAGTGCTAGAATGTCTTGTTAGCCCGCTCTTGCTGACCCACCACCAATTCCTGAAAGCTCCTGAAGATAGCTATGTGAGCGGCATTCATCACAACGCTACAAGACGGGATCTTCTTTAGTTCTAAGGCTCTAAGGGCGCCAGGTAACACGTTGCTTCGCAGGGTTGGGTCGGGCTGCGTTTCTCGAGCCCGGGCCGGCTCGGGAGGTCTGCAACTGAGCATTCAACGCAGCGAGAGCTAGCAAAACATGCAGCTTAGCAAGACAAACGGAGCTTGAAAGAAGCAGAGTAATGTCATAAATCATAAAACGATCTCTTCCACAAGCATGACTCCGACCGCGCCTGTCATCAGACACTCAGCGTTCTTCACCTCCAAAGCCAGGCGGCATGGGCGGCGGGAGGTCATAGACCGCACGACAGCAATGCGAGGCCTGCTGCTCTGGGGGGGCAAAGCCGTCCGCCGCTCCGACGGCCTGGAGCTGTCGGCTCTGTGGAATGTGCGCAGAGGCACACATGATGTGCAGGATGCCAGACTTAGGAAGCGGCGATCATGCGCCCCCATGCCTGACACAAGGAGTAGCTCAGCCCAAACGATAGCAAGACAGAGAAAACCTGACAAACAAGGCTCGTGCACGAGCGAAAAAATATCGCCTCCGCCCTGGAGTCAATCGATGCCGCTGCCGCAACTGCCTTGTCACCTTCAAGGACAAATCTGGCAGCTGATGTTGAGAAGCACGCAACGACGCTATCGATTGGAACCGGGGTATGGTCCCTGCAAGCCGAAACCCCCTCAATCCCGGCCTAAACTGTCCACTGTACTTTCCAGGCTAAAGAAATCTCTAAAGGTGTCGACTGCACTCCGGCCTGCAACCGGCCAGGTGACGAGACAGGCCAACCACACGTGGAGAACTTGCACTCGGGTGGGCTCCGCCTGTAGCAAGAGCTGTGCCCATGAAACTCTGAGGACTTCTGCCAAGTGGATTCCACATCCGTTGCAGGCTGACAATGTCAGTGCTGCCTGCCCCCTGCGAGGGCTGCAAGATTCCGCCATGACATCATGGCACGTAAACTGCTACGGGCTTCGGCTGACTAAGCTTCCAGGCAGCAGCTGTTTGAGGCTGTGAGTCAGGCTTAATTAGAAAGGCTGAACTTGGGCCACGCATCTGCGACCGTTTCGCCGCTTTACTTCATCATATGCCGCTGCAACATCAGCGCTGGTCAAATGCCGAGCAGACGCAACATCAAGTGACAGCTCTGCGCGAAGCAAAACCAAAGGAAACTTGAGGTGCACGGCCCTGGACCTGAAGATTTTGTTTCGCCTCCTTCTGTCCATGGTTCAAGTACCTGGCTGTGGACATTCACTCTCAGCAAAATGACCGCTGCCCACCCACTGCACATTACGGGAAGCAGTGCTGCGGGACTTTTGTGTTCGCGCTTGCACGTGTCACTGTCTTTTGCTGGTCAAAGCCTTTGGCTAACTGGACGAGGTTCTGCCCTTTCCGTCGGTATTCTATCACGCGTAGTTTGTGAAAAGGGGTCTTCACAGTCGCAGAACCTCTGTGGCACTCTCTGGCACTTTCGTTTAAACACATCCCGAACTGCCCGACTGTAACACTGGATTGACCAGCACTGCCTGCAGTCCCCACACCAACCGCCGGAAAATAATTTGCAGCAGAAACCTGCTCAAGCTAGCATCCAATGCGCTGCTCAAGCTAGCATCCAATGCGCTTGCCGACATTCACCGTAACTTTCTGCTGCCCCGGCGACCTGTGCTGCTTCAAACGCCTGCTTAAAACTCGTCCCATCATCCGTGCTTGGTGGCAGTTCACTGGTCCTTGCAGCTTGGCCGTCAATCGATTGAACCCGGGCACCAACGTTGCGATGTCAAGCCTGCTTGACCTCGTCAACATCAGACCTTGCAAATTCGAGGAAACGCTGTTGTCCACAAGGTAGGAACGGCAGGAACGCCTTTGCAGCTCAGAGCGGAGCGGCTTTCGGCCGCCTTCAAGCTCAATGAATCGTCGCTGAGCGGCTATCCGCTCGGCCCTTATTCGAAGCTCTTAGTCGCTGGGACGTGTACACAGTGTACAGGGTAGAGACGGTAGAGAGTAAGAAGCAGTGGCGATTTCCATCGACGAGGCCACCACAGCGCCTTCTCCAGAAGCTCCTCTGTTTCTGCTAGACCTAGCAGAAGTATGCACTGCAGAAAACCCGGGTGTAGTCTGTCATGCACGATGTGAATATCAGACGCCACAAAAAAGTCGGAGGAAGAGACGTCGCTCGGCACCAGCACTTCTTTCTTCGGCTGCCTTTCGGCAAGCAACTTCTGCTGCAAATCGCCTCGGGCAGGACATGGCGACCATGTCCAAGTTTAATCGGCACCTTGTGATCAAGGTTGTCACGTGTCGGCCGCAGCAATCCGACGCTGGAGTAAGGAAATTTCTTGCTGATGTTGAGTCACACTCGCCTGAAGCCATTCGGACATCCGGATCGTATGCTCGACATGCAAGCAAGACAAAACTGCCTCAGCCTCCTTACACGAAGCTTCGAGCTTCGCGCGCTCTTTTGCACAAGCCTGCAGCACACAATGTTCAACGGAGTCTCTCTCAAACGCAGACCGACACACACTTTGGCTCAGCACGGGTGCCTGCAACGAGCGAGCGACAGGACAAGACGATGGAAAGACAGAGAAGCAAGACATGAGATGAAGAGCAAAGCAGAGTAGTCGCCATGTCCAGGCGCTCACACGCGCACACACACACACAAGAGTCTGACCGTGCAAGAATTCAAGAATTGAGGATGCCAAGCTCGACGAATAAACCGGACCCAGGAACCTGCGATCGGAGGAAGACTTCCCGTTTGAGAACCTCTTGTTCATTGGTTCAAACTGCATGCATCGCCCTGGCCCCAGCGAGCGTGTTGTCCGGGGCGGGGCTCACGCATGGAAGAACAGAAGACAACTCCAAAGACAGTCGTGCAGTTCACGAATGCCGTTGCATACAAGCTAGCACATATTCGCCGCAATGCCCCGAAACCACCGTACCGCCTGAAAATAAGCGCATCTTCATGTTCCGTGCATGGACCTACGACTCAACGGAAAGAACCGGTACAAGCTCGGCGCTAACAGACATGTTAGCCAAAATAGAACGGCGGTGCAGTAGCCCTTTTTGGTCGGAGCGCAGTCGTGCGCCCGGCCAGGCGCACCGCCACAAAATCGGTGTCGGGGCCGGGGTGCGCACTCCAGCGCCCGTCCGGCGCACCCACACCCCACACGGCGTCGGCACCTACCATACCGCTAAATCTAAGAGGCGCTCAGGCCGCTCAGGTGCCACATGGCAGGCGAAGTCAATGTCGTTGGCGGCCCGGGCGAGGACATCCATGATGTCGTCCACCGGGGTAGCCACTCTTGTCCACCCCTCGGCCCTGGCGCGTGAGTCATCTCCTCTGGAGATGGCGTCGGAGACATTGGACTCCGAGAGGACCCGATGAAAATCGGGCGACCACTGGCGATCAGCCGCAAGGCCCCAAAAGGAGGCGAGGATAGCGTTGACCGAGGGATCCTTCCCGTATCCGATCATATAAGGGCAAACTGCCCTGCGACGTTGTCGATGAAGGCGATCCAGAAGGGGCTGAGGCGCCTGGCAAGGGCAGGACCTGAGCGACGATCTCCAGGACGTAGATAAAGGCCTTCCTGGCGGTGAAGGGGGCCAGGTGCTCCGGTTTGATGACCCGTAGTCGTAGAAGACGTGGCCGTCCAGGAGCAGGACATAGCCCCAGCCATTCTGCCACCGAGCCGCCCGGGGGACGGCCTCTCCAGGCCCCAAGTGCCCAGACTTTTTCCTGAGGTCCCCGTCCAGGAAGAACGCGTCGGCGCAGAGCACCGGGAAGGGGCCCGTGACCCGCCCAGGCCAAGGCACCAGGCGAGGCCGCGACGAGTGCACCAGACGGCGCAAGGCCATGAGTGCGGACCGGAGGCCCACCGAGAGCGAGTCGTCGGAGTTGGCTGCCGTGTCCGCCGCCCGAAAGTAGAGCGCGTGAGCCGTCCCGCCAGGCGCGACAGGCTATCCTCTGAGAGGGCGGCGTCGATCTGATCCAAGATCCAAGCCCGTCTTTTTCTGGGTGGGCGCCAGCTCGACTCCTTGCGGGCGGATGGCCAGGTCGACCCCCTGCACCACGTGCCGCTTGGCAGGCGACTGGGCTTTGGAGGGCTTGGTCTGGAGCCCCAGCAAGGCGAAGAAGTCGGCGACGGCGTAGTGGGCCGAGTCTGCCAGGTCCCGCCCCGTCCACGCCATTGAAGTCGTCGACCAAGTGCCCGCGCATGACGATCGAAGCAGCATCTGATCTGGACCGCGTCCGCCGCGCGGTTGAAGTTCCAGACGCTGGCTGCCGCCCCAAAGCATATGGCGAAATGGAACCATAGCGTCACGCCCGAAGCGGACGGGAGGAAGGTGGCGCAGTGCCCCGGGAAGCGGACCGCCCACTGGCGGTACTGAAGGCCGTGGCCGAACACCACGGGGTCCCAGCCTTCCGCCCATGCCCGGAGGACGAGGTCGACGATGTCTGCCAGGAAGTGGTGCGTCGAGACGTCCCCGCGCCGGTGGCGTTGTGCCCGCGGCGCCAATCTTTTCTGGCACAGGTTCAGGTACCGGCTCGTCGACCGCAAATGGCGAAGACAGAGCCGCAAAGCAGTCCCCACCCATGCCTGCCACAGACGGCAGCGCCGTGGTGTTCACGGACCGTGGTCCGGGGCGGCGCAAGGCCCCGTGACTCGGTCGAGGCGAGTCTCCGCCACCAGCTCATCCAGCACAGCAGCTGGTCTAAAAGCCTTCCTCGCCACATAGGCAGGGTTTTTTGGCTCCGGGCCACGCATAGCGGTCGGTGCGGGGCTTCCAGCCCGGAGCCGGGCGAACCTGGCCCAGCATGTCGAAGCCCCGATCCACGTCCTGCTTCATGGCGTCGGCTGTTGGGTAGCCCAGACACCGGAGCAGCCGATTGTACGGGATTGGGCCTGTCGCTGCTAATGTCGGTGGCCCGGACGTGGCGGGGCAGGGAACCCAGCCAGGCAGCCGTCTCGTCGGCAGAGTCGTCGACCATGTCCTGCGTCATTCCAGCACGGCCTCTAGCGCGGGCTCGAGGGCGGGCCAGCCAACCAAGGAGTGCTCCGGCCCAGGAGGGCGGGGCGGCGGTGACAGGTCCCATGCACCCTCTACGCAGCCAGATCTGCGACAGTGAAGGGACAGTGAAGGGATCGTGCGGCGCGGCGCCCAGCGGCCACCGCCCCGGGCGGGGTGCCTTCTTGAAAGGCGGTTTCTGGATCGTCGAGGAAGAGCCTGCCGCCGCGAACGGCTGCACGATGGGTGTCGGCGGCGCCCTGTCCGCTGCTTCCCTTTCCTGGAGGAACTCCTCCAAGGCGGTAGGCCCAGTAGCCTCCCCATCGTCATCTAGCACCGGGCGTCGGGGGGCCTGCGCCTGCTGGGCGACGGGCCCGGGTGAAGTCGCCGAGGAAGAGGGTGGCTTAGTAGACGACGTCGGTGCCAAAGGAGGGGAGCCCAGAAGGTCCAGTCTCGGCGGGGCTGGCCCCGCGCTGCCTTCGCCCACCACAGGCGCCACGTCCACCAAGGGCTGGGCTTCAGCCTGCCGAAGTGCCCCGTCGAGGCAGAACCTGTCACCAGGCGACAGGGCTCGGATGGCCGCCGCCAGGACCGCCTGGGTGTTGTCGCCCACATGGACGAAAAGAAGACAGCCCCCTCCGTCTGCACTGCGACGTCGTGGGAGTCAAAGGCGGGAATCGGCGTGAGGTGCTCCGTCTGAGCCCCGACGTTGAGGACGTGGATTGCCGCCGGTGGCGGGCCCATCATCGGAGCCCCGGCGTTGTCGGCCAGAAGCTCCTCGTCCTCGTCGCTGGAAGAGGGGACGCCCATAACGGGCGGAGCAACATCCTCATCCCCAACCGCTGGCTCGACCAAGGCCGCGGCGCCCACAGAGGGCAACCCGGCGAAGTCCCCAGCCGGAGCGCCCGACGTGGGCTGCCCGGCGTTCTCTCCAATCTCGCCCGGCGTGGGCGAAGCCCCAACCCTAGCTGCCGTAGGCGCCGAAGTCGTCGTAGCTGGCGGAGCCACCAGGTCTGCGACCACGGTGTCGACGAAGGAGCCCAGCGAAGAGGAAGGCGCAGCCATATCCGCTGAGGGGCGAAAGGAGAGAACGGAGAGAAAGGGGAAAGTCGAAAAGGTCGAGCCGATGCAGCTGCACGGCCGACCACTAGAGCTTGTACCTACACACACACGTGTGTTACACAACAACTAACCTGCCAGTCAAAACAAAAACAGCGCAAATGCAGCTTCTCGGAGGAAGCAGCTTCTCGGAGGAAGCTTGGCGGCGCAGCAACGAAATTCGCATGTTCCTGCCGTCCCTGCATGTTGGTCTCAATAACTCTACTCAGCAAGCGTCACTTTGTTTGCTGGCACGAATGATCTATGCAACTGCCACCCTGCAGAGTTCGTTTCCTCGGAGTCTCGTCGTCACAGCGGCGTTCGTTTCGTTTTTCAGCCAGAAGAAAAAGCAATCAGCAACCTGAAAAGTCGCCGGAGAGAGGCGAAACATGCTCATGACTAGGGTGAAGTATGTTGAAATCTATACCTGTTTGTGTCTGTCTGTCTGTATGTATGTATGTATGTATGTATGTACGTATGTATGTATGTATCCAAGCACAAGCAACTAAACGTATGTATACAGAGCATATATATATATATATGCACACTTACAGTGTTTCTGAACACATACGTTCTTTATTTTAACACACACACACACACACGCACACGATCATATATATATATATATACACACACGCATATATATATATATATACATACATATTTGTAACTATCAAATCACGGTCCCCTTGACAAACCCTATATAATTCTGTTCTTGAGTCGGTGCCCTAGAGTTGGGCCCCGCAGGGGACTCTAGTTTTGACGACCGCCTATGTATGTATGTATGTATGTATGTATGTATATACATGTGCATATAATATATATATATATGTGTGTGTGTGTATATATATATACACATAGTACATACATATATATATATATGTATAAATATATACATATACATATATATGTATATATATATACACACATATATAGAGAATTTTATATACACATACATGCATATGACTGTTTCGTGTGCGTTTTGCAGATTTGCGTGATGCAGATGTGATGAGAGCAATCTGCATCTTGAAATTCTTGACCTCAGACGCTGCCAAGAACCGCATTGAACTCCTCTTGGTCCATGTTTGGCATTCTGACCTACGAAAAATGACCTTCAGAGCCAGCGCTCCCAAAGCTTCAATGTGTCGCCGTTTAAGGTTCAATATGATTGCAGAACGACAAGTGCGACAGATTTATGTTGACCCAGCATGATCTTCGTATGCATCCCACATTTGGAGGTGGCGATTGTCTTGTTGGAATCGTACAAACGAGTCGAAATTGAATGGCTCAATTAGCTTGAAAGGAGAAAGCAGGACAACCACAAATCTTGCCAACATCCTGACGAACTCACACTGTCAGAAGACGTCAATGAAAACAACCCCCCTTATCCCAGTCATCGGACTGTCTGCAGATCAGGACCTTCCTTATTTTGGTCGCATTCCGGGCGAACTTGCAGGCATGACTTGAGGAGACATTCCTTTCTCGCACCGAGCATGTTCCGGGTTGCCTGTATGTTCGATGCCAAAAACGCTCATGCCCCAATCCCAAAAGCATGCCCAAGAAATCGTGCAAAACAAGGCAAGCAAAAGACCCACTCTCGCACGCACCCTGCACATCCCTGCGCTCACCCATGCCCCCAAGCCGAAAACCCTGCACAAACTGTGCACAAGAACAAGTCCAAACAAGTTAAGCCGCACACACCCACACATAGACACCCGACCCCTCACAGAAAGCTCTTGATCGGATAACTCCAGACAGCAGGCGGAAGCACGGATAGATGGAGATAGATGGTGCAGACATCTGGAGCTTAACCCCAGAACGCCGAGGCTGCCTCTGCAGATGAGGTAGACTGCTCCAGTTCTGCCTCCCAGGGTGTGCTTTGATGGCGATATCTTCACCATGCAACAGGAGCCTCCAACGAAGCGACTTTCTGCTCAAGACTTTGGCATCGTTCAATGCTGGCCGCTTTCTCGTCCTGCCGGTGAAAAATTGAAGAAGTGCCCGAAAAACCGCTTCCACGAAGGCCTCGGAGACCTTCCGCGAAGTCTCTTCCTCGGAGAGCTTGGCCTGCGACCCAGCAAAAAAAACCGTCAGAGGCACTCCAGACTCTCTGAGCTCTCTGAGCTCTCTGAGCTCTCTGAGCTCTCTGAGCTCTCTGAGCTCCTGAAGCTCCGAGTTGAGTTGCACGGCGCTTTCGGACCTGAGAGCCGGCCGAAGAAGCTGCTTTCCTGGTGACATGAAGATCTGGCCCTCTAGGCTCGCGGCTGCTGAAGCAAGCTCTGCTTCTCCGCCTCTAGAGCTTCGAGGCTCCGCCGTTGCTCGTCCAGTTTATTGGCATGTTCCTGGCCAAGCTTGATCTGCGCCTCACAGAACACGCACTTGCAGGCGACTCATCTCACAGCTTCGCTGAACTGCCTCATGGGCGTCAGTCAAGGATTCCAAGTCGGACCTCAGCAAGATGCTTGGTTTGAGCACATCATGTCATGGACTCGGCTGAGCTCGGATCTTCGCTGTGGCAAGCTCCTGTACACAGAAACATTTCGAGCGCATGCAGGAGCACTTAAAGAAAGAGCACGACAAAGCTTCGTTAAGGCACCACGCCGTAATCGCTCTGCTCGCATGAAGGAAGGCGACAAACAGCCCACACCCAAACCCGAGAAGTATCAAGACTTTCTTCTGCCCCCTACCCTGGGCTCCATGTCGGAAGAAGGACTGCCCAAGGACATAACAGAATGTCATACACAAGACAATGCAAGTGCAGTATCCTCGTCCCGTAGCTCTAGCTTTGATTCCACCTCTTTGCGAGATGCAATCTCCAGATCGAGCCTTGGCAACAAGAGCAAACATGAGCTCTGAAGATCTGCGCAGAAGGATCCGTCAACTCTTGGAGATTGGCTTCTGCCTCATCTCCCTCAGCTCCTCCTGCAGTTGATCCTGCAAAACAGAAACTATGGCTCATGCTGTAAAGCGAAAAGCGCTTCGGCTGCCCTCTCCTGGGCTGCTTCGAGCTCTTTGCAGTGTCGCCTTGGTAAAGCGCGCTTCACACACAAAGAGTGCTGCCCTGTACTGCTGTCCACGCGGTGCCCTGTGCCAAGTGCAACCGAGGAGCTGGTGCTCGGCCTCCGCGGTTGTTGTAGCCTGCAATCGCAAGCGCTTTAGTTGCCGCAGGATTCAGACCTCTGGGCACGTCTGCGTCCTGTTCCGCAAGGTGGGACCGCTGCTCTGCCTCGCGACGGCCGCAAACCTGAGGCACGAAAGGGAAGAAGCAGCTAGTCGCGTAGTCGCACGCAAGCTGCGCAGCTGGCTGCATTGTCCGCTTCCTTGAGGGCTTCCTTAACTGCAGCCTCAGCCAATCAACAGGTCGAGCTCCAACACACCTTTGTGCAAAGCTTCGCGCCTCCGCCTCAACCAGTTGCGCTTCCAACTCTTGCTTGACTTCCTTCCGTCCGGATAGAGGCTCCAGAGTGGAATATCATACTAGAGTCAATGAAATAATCCATGAACAGATGAACAACATGCCCAATCCCTTCTGAAGCATGCCAACAGTGCTAGGAAATAAAAACAGATCCATGATACTGCCCCCTATGTGATTAGAAGCAAAGGGTCTCAGCATGTCTCAGCAATTGCAAATGCCTGTTTCCACAAATGCAGCAAGCATCCCAAAAGCGAGTCGACGAGAATCTAAGTCATTCTGAGAACCCTCCTTGAGAGACATCCTACCCGCTGCCGACCCATCGGGACCTATCTGTCGAGGATTCAAAAAAAGGCATGGGGATTACCACCCAGCCCGTTCTGATCCCTGCACTGCCCAAGCAGAACAGTCTTACGACACTCTGCTGCGACATTCGACAACTCACTTCATGCCGACAGCCATGCCCCGCCTTGACTGTGCTGTCTTTCTCGGCTTCAATCTCGGATATGCGCACCCGAAGACTTTGAAGGCGCTCCTGCACAAAGTTCGAGAAATCTTAGGTAGCCGAAACATTCCACAGGAGCAGGTCAGACCAGGGTCAAAAGACCGAAGGCGAGCCAGGCAAGACAACGAGGCTACATCGGCTACATGGTCCATGATGTAGCAGATCCGTCCTCTGCTTCTTGCTCCTGGACATGACACAGACACGAAACACAGAGGCAGAGACTCTTCAATGTTACGGCCAGACTTTTGCCCAGTCTGTAGGCTCCTCTTGCTCACTCCGTGGACTCAGCATTAATGGAACAACGTCCGAGCCTGAAGCAACCGAGCACAAGAGTCCCCAGGAAGGGAATGTGAGCGGCGCAGCATATCACTGTTAAGATCAAAGCTGAGGAGATCCTTGAGACCCTTCGAACGCTTCCTGAGTCGGATTGAGCCGAGCACTCTTTCACAGCTTTACTTTCGCACGGGTCCAGCACGTCCACGGTAAGGCTCTCACGAAGCCTGCTTCAGAGCCAATGCCCAGCCTTGCAACTTCAACGGCAAGAAGCCATAGATCTTCTCACAGTCTGGGAACCCTGCGCTCGGCTTCTTCAGCAGTGTCGAGCTGGATGGCAAGCAAAGGACTACCTGGAGCCTGGCCAGACACGAGAACTGAGAAGGCGTGCTCCGCAGTACTGAATGAGCCTCGATTCGCACCGTGGTCGGTGATCTGAACTCCACAGTCGCACCATGCAGCACCACTGCTGCCTGCCAGGAAGATGGATGCCTCGAACAAAGATCCGCCCCATCCGCTCCGAAGCCTGTTGCTTGCCCTTCCGCTGGATGAGCAGCAGGTCCCCGTGGAGCCGCGCGAAGCAGCGCGCCGGCCAAAACATGCCTGCAAAAGATCTGGGCGTGCCGGGTCAACTAGCTCTTCGGCACTTGACATGGGACTTAAAGAAAGCGACAATAGGTCAGGCTAGTCTGGTTATACCGGCCTCCGAGCTTGTAAGTCACCTCGCCACCGAGCGTTTCAATCGGCGCAAGCGCAGGTGTGACATTCATGCCACCCAAGTCTAGCGGTGGCACGGCCACCGCTGCAACCATGCTTGAAACTGGACTGAAACGCTAGGTCGCAGCAGCTGGAAAAAGATCAGAAACGCTGCGACAACATAACACACTGGGTCAAAGGGTCGAGCACACATCATGCTCGCAGAGTCACACCTGATGATGCTGGGGAGGAGCACTGAAGGAACTCGTGCACACGCGCGGCCTTGTCATTCCCTGATGACCTTCGAAGGGTTTCGCGGCTGTGTTGATGTGGTGCTGTTGAACAAGGCTGCCATCTTTCAGAACCTGAAAACACAAGATGCCCAGCCATAGGACGAACACCTAAGAGAACGGACCAGCGGGCAGAACCGCCAAATGGCGCTCCAACCTGAAGCAAAGTGGTCAAACTGAAGCAAAGTAGCTCGAGAAGGAACTTCTCCCGCCAGTCGAAAAGCCTGCAAGGAGTCCAAGAAATAAGATAACGATCCGGAAAGACAGGGCTTCTTGCCTTTCAACCAACTCCTCCGTCTTGGCATCGGAAACAACCTCCCGTGACGCTGTAAAGTGGGCATTCGACCGACCAGGCACGAAGGCACGGAATTTCTGCAGTGACTGAGCTGTTCGGCGGTGTTGCCAGGGATGTTGGCAACCTTGCTCAGCAGTCCGTACGTTCCACGAAAATGCACTGCACCGGAGATCACCCGAGCAGCATGTGCCGACAGCTCCCAAAGCTGACCAAGAAACCGCAAATCGCAACGGGTAGTTTGCGGCAGCTGCCTGTCAGAAGTGCTCCGCAGGACCCTCGTGCCCGGCTGAGGGATGACAAAGAAATCAAACAGGTATTGCAAAACAAATGTCTGAGATCAAGAACAAAAAACCTGGATCAACAAATCATAATATCATATCCCCTCGAAAGTATGTTCAAGATTACACGTTTTCTGATCAAAACAAAATCAAGCGGGTATCAAAAAAACTCAACAGGGATCAGGTTTTCTGCGGACCAACCAGGGTCGCAGCATTGTGGGCCGTTGACATTTAAAGTGCCAGGTGTGTATGAATGCATATACGTATGATGTATGCTCCTGCCTTCCTTCCTTTCTTCCTTATTCCTTCCTTCTTTCCATTCTTTGAGAGGGAAACAGCAGCTTGTGGGTATTCACGGCTGTGATTTACAGCACATCAGAGTTAAATATTTGTTGGATCCCTGTTGATTTCTTTTTGATCTCTCCTTCATGTTTGTTTATCCCTATTTGTTTTTTGATGCTTATCCCCTCGTGCCCGTCCAACGTTCACACCGCTTCAAAAGACATTGGGCTAAGCTCAAGCATTCGTGTCGGCTCTTGCTACCACGCCTCTAGAAAGTGGACTTGTGTGTACTTCACTTTGCACGGTTGCCGGTGATTCGTACCATAGAAGACTAACCTCTCTCCGAGTTTTTAGCTCTCCATTGATGACACCGCTGGATTGAAACTTTTGCAAGAGGAAAATCTTGGTTTGGTCTAACTTCTGAAATGCAGAAGCTGTTTAGTTGTTAGTTAAGTGAAAGCCCTCGATTGACCAACACTTCCGGATCAACCTCTGCCAAGGCCTGTCTGTAGCTGTTCAAAAACACGGTTGTGTAAGCCGCACTGCAAAAGCGACTTTCCCGCCCTTCGAGAGAGAGATCTCTTGGATGGCCCGAGCTCGCCGAGCTCGAATGGCTGGTGGCACGTGGCGCATGCGGCCGGGAGCAAATGCGGGAGGTCTTTCCCACAGGCTGGGTTTGGCAGGCCAACAAAATCCAATACTGTACGGACAGCTTGGTGGACCGCCAGAGCAGCGCACGATAAGGCACAAGCTCGGCAGCGTGGATGCAAGCACATATGTGTTGTTATGAAGCTTGAAACTTATGAGATGCTAGTATTCTTCTGCATTACACTGGCGAACATACAGATACACCCTTGTCCTAGCATCTGGACCGACCTCACTGCGCTCCGGTTGTCCCTGCACAAGCATGAACTCGGCCATCTGCGAGTAGCTTCGAACTGCTCGGGTAGAAGCCTGGCTAATTACTGAGGCATCAGACTCGAAACCTGCGACAGAGACGCATTTGGCCGCGCAAAGGCAACACGCAAGTTGCCATGCTGCTTGAACAGAGGGCCCCCCACCTTGCTACCTCTGAATCAATCATGTGCGTGGTGTGTGGGGCCCGCCCTCCTGGTCTACTGCGAAAGGAGCAGATAAGGTCCTGGACACGATGCTGACCTGGGTCACTACTTGCGTGAACTGATAAAGGACAACTCCACTGCTTTCGTGATGTTTACGACAGTTGCTCGTAGAGGGCGTCTAAAACAGCAAAGGGCATGAACGCAACATCCGCTTCGAAGGACTCGCCGGTAGCATGAATCCTAAACACATCCCGACAACATCATAACTACCTACCTGGAATTACCGAATAAGAAGATGAAAGTCGAGAAGCTAAGGAGGCGGTGCAAGCACATGTAAAGAGGCGTTTTCTTCTCTTCGTCAAAGGATCCAAGCTTATCTACGGGACGAAGCTCGTTTGCTCTGCACTTCTTCTCGTTCTGAAGCACGGCTTTCTCAACTCCACAAGTCAAGACAGCCTGAAGCGATTCCCATGAGCAAAATCTCCCGAACTTCTCAGAAGAGGAGTGTGCGTGGCCAACCACAGCCCCCGCAACAATGACCACATTGTGAATACATTGGCAGGATGTGTCTGGAGTCTACGGCTCGGCCAAGCACATGGCAGAGACTGGGGGGAGTGGGCACAATCCCTTGAAGGCAGCAGGCAGCAACCCGGTACGTGAGAGAAACATATTTGTCACAAGTGATCCTGCCTGTCCCTGGCTTCGTGAACCTGGTGGCATGGCCTTATCGCAGGACTCTGTGTCTCTTGCCGTTCGTCGCACAGACACATGATGCACATGCTGACCTGATAATTAATAAGTTGTTAGGCAACAACCAACGCAGAATCTCTGCTCAGAATAGCTCAGGGTGGGAGAGCTTCTTGCCGGCGCTGTTGCACCTTTTTGGGCCCATGCGACCCATGCGACCTTCCATTCCGTGCGTGTCCAGTGTTTTGAGCAGTTCCCATCGTAGCCCAACCAGTTCCAATCCTGCCCGAGCCACAACCTGATTGGTGCATCAGGTGTATGCCTGCAGCAATGAGCTGGACCCGCCGTGACATGAGACACCGAAAATACCGCTTATGAAAAGCTAAAAGCTACCAGCTCAACCCTGACATGGTTCGTCAGGGTTCGCGTTCTGGAACATCAGATACAAACATCCGTGCTGAACCGGGCCGAGGCCGGCACACGCTCCTTGCCATCAGAGAACCCCTCCAGTGCAGCATCGTTCCGAATCCATGACCCCTGCAGCCAGCAGGGTTGCAAGAAACATCTGGCCGTTCAGCCGAGACTCCTGGACGGGTTAAACATCAAGCACAAAGGCATATGTCTTCATGTTGAGAGTCCTTCACTAGAGTGTCAATATGAGCCTTGTACGGACCCACAGATGTCTTCTCTCCGTGCGCCTGCCATCATTCACAGTCCAATGCCATCACCGGACAAAACGAAACTCGCTACGGAATTCTGAATCTCGAACAGTGACAACTTTTCAGCAAAATTGACATTGCACGTTGGGGACACATCAAATGCGGGATGGACCCTTCTGTTCCGAACCAACAGCTCGGCTATCTCCTTCATGGTCTCATCAGCTAGCCTGAGGCAGGCTAGAGCAGGAGATTTTGGGGCCGGGAGGAGAGAGCGCCTGCAGCCGCTGAGTTGGCAATCGAAAAGCCCCGAAGTGGAGCGAATGCTTTTCAGGAGGACCTGGACAGGCTGGACAGGTTGGGCAGGGAGGGACCGAGAGCGGCAGCTCTCCCCTCGCCTGACCAGCAGAAGCTCCCAGAGGGTTCCAAGAAAGCTCCAGATGTGACAAGGCCCCGTTGCCCTGAGAGGCGGGTGTGAGGAAAAAGCATACAGCACTGTGGTGCTGGCACGATGGTCGTGGCGGTTGGAACGCCTCGAGAATCGAGGCGATGTGGAGAGTGGCGGCCTCGCCACAGAGCCCGGTGTAGCGGAGATCCAGGTGCCTTGCGTCAGACGTGGACACGTGGACGGAACCGTGCCTAACGGACTCTAGCATGCCTCAAGGAGGGGCTGTTTTGCGCAGCTTGGCAAAAGGACGCCAAAGCCTCCTGGTTTCTCGGAGAGCTCAACATGCCCATTGACACCCAGCAATCCTTTTGAATGTAGCAGCACAGTAGCATTGCTCCAGCTCCTCACCAGCAGGCCCTGAAGTGATTTCGTTGTGCCGGAGAATCAGGCTTTCCAAAGTCAGGCTACACCTTAGACTGCGCAAAGCAAACAGGCCATTGTGAAACAGAGCAGGCTTCCGGCTGCAGTGCTTCCGCGATCTGGAGCATTCCAGTCGACCTGGCAGTTATGTCTTACATGCCGAAGGCTTGAGCTCCCCGTCAAGCAGAGGCCCCGTCGTAATGCCACAACCAGTGAGGTCCAACAGACGCAAGTGCACACCTGGAGTGTCAAGCGGGCGCGGAAAAGGAGTAAGACTCGCTTTGAACCCCTGTGGCCAAGCCACTCTTGCTGGCAAACTCCGCAATTTCGCGTGCACCTGTCTGGTTCGCGGTAGCCAAAAGCCATGCTAGGATCTCACCGCCACGAGAAAACTGGCAGCAAAGCATCCGCCTTCATCGCCGATCCGTGCATGAGCAAGGACCAATGTTGGCGATTCTTCCTGCAGCGCAGAAGACAGCATCTTCCTAACAACTGTAAAAATCGTGAGGCATATCGCAGGTGGATCATATCTGTGGATCATGGTGGTCCTGCGCTTTCAGGAACGTGCTGTAGCACCTGGTGAAAGGATGTCCGCAAGCGAAAGATGTGAAAAGGGACATGGTACTTTCTTAATGCAAAAGACTGACGCAAGCCGGCAGTACTAGAATCATATGGAATCATCGTCGGACCAACCACGACTTGTATCACACAATGATATGCCATGTTTTTGGAGGAACAACGCCAGCGTGACCACAGCCATCATCAGCTAGGACAATCATCTCTGTTTCATCAGTTACACTAACGTTGACTGTAAACATCGAAAGACAGCATTAGTATTACATACGAGGGGATGTGCTGCATCGTCTATTTCTTAGAACTCGACAACAACACCACCACCATCATCAGCAGCGGCAGCATCATCGTCCCGGTCTTCGTCCTCGTTTGTACCCTCATAGTCATCCTCTTTCTTGTCAATCTTCTCGTGCTCGTCACCAAGTTGGCGAGATTGCTGAGCATATAAAAGGCAGAACATGGGATTGCATGCCATTTTTGGTCATGTGTCCACGGGCTCTTGCACAAAAGCAGAAGACAAATCCTGCAGGCTGCAAGTTCAGTCTCAAAACCCTTAGCAAAAAATAACCTTGAAACTTAGAAATCCTACCTACAGTAGAGGCCGCACTTCAAGAAAGGCGTGGCAAATGTCACCCAGCCGTCTTGCTGATCTCGCTTGGCAAACATCATCATCATCATCAGCAGCAGCAGCATCATCATCACCCGCTTGTTCATCCTCGTGATGATCATGATCGTCACCATCTTCACCAAAGCCCCCACCGACCAATACAACACGATACCTCACCTGCTTGTCTCACTCATCCAGGTGTACGGACACGCCGTGAACCCCAGCATTGCAATCATCAAGCGAGCCAGCAAAACGATTCACCAGAACACAATGTTTTACAGATACTTCGAGCGGTGGTGTAATGTTGGCCTTCACCACAAAGTCGTCCGTGTCATCCGCACATGCATAATCAACATGATCGCCATCAACCATAATTACCAGCTGAAGCAGCTGTAACAGCTGCAGCTTCGAAAACAATATCGTCAACATGATCGACATCAGCTTCCGCATCAGCTGCCGAAGTCATGTGCCACAGCAACCCCAGACACTGCCGGGGGCGCCATTCAGAAACAACTGAAAAAAGGCTGTCGTCCCCACAACTAGAACTGCAGAAGCAGCATCTGTGCTACTGCTTGCTGACAGCGACAGCCGAAAACCAGTGTAGACGAAGCACCCTGGTGAAGACGGGCTCACGGATCTCAGTCGCATGGCATTGAAGCTACGACGAGGCAGAACGGAAAGCCACTGGAACCTATGCACAACTACATAAAACATACTTTGCTCAACACTTGCACACCACACAAACGCTCGCCAAGCCTAGCAAGCAGATGGCGCTATCAAGGTTTCTCTGGATGCCGTCGCTAACTCGAGCCAAACACATCGCCACCGGTGCAAGGCTTGCAAGTGGACATTTCAGCCGGCATGTCTCGCGGACACTCGGAAAAACTAGCTGCTTGTATGTGAACAAACGCATGCGGATACATTCGGAACTTGCCGTTCGGAAGCATACCGTGCTACGCTCATATGCTACAAAATGTTGATGCTTTTGACTGAGTCTCACATGATTGCCCTTCTCCTCGGATTGAAGGTGCCCAGCTCGACATGCCATGACTCAAATATAAACTTCAGCCGAGACCTTTGCAAGTATTATTTAGGAGCAGCACGACGAAAGCACCATGAAAGCCATTTTGCATCTTGGCAGCGTTGTTGAAACATTTCCACCCGGACGCTGGCTTTGCCGCACCCAAACCATCTCAGGGGCGTCAACCCGCTGAGCTGCAAACGCTGCTTCTCATGTCGACGTTGCCTCGGCTTGATTCATGGAGCCCGAACTCTTGTTGCTCTGTTATTGTTGCCTTTTGGGCAGCAGCAGTGGTTCGGCGTGCTTTGCAACTTAAGACTTCCACAATCGGCCAGAATTGTCTTTCGTCCTTGCTTGTCCCTGCAGGCCGGCCTGAGCCACCAAAGCAATGTGAGAGAATACTCTAGACATGCGGTGGTAGACAGGCCATTTGTTGTAGCTGTTGGCTACCTCAGTTTCGCAGCTTGTTTGCAGGTGCATCCTCAAGCCTTGGAAACTGCCAATTTAGCTGCCCCAACCTTGAAAAAAACGTCCACTAAGTTTCATGATAAAAAAACACGATGCCCGAAAATAGAGCAGCAGCAGCAGCAGCAGCAGCAGCAGCAGCAGCAGAAGCAGGAGTAGTAGTAGTAGTAGTAGTAGTAGTAGTAGCAGCAGCAGCAGCAGTGGTAGTAGTGGCAGTTGTTATTGTTGTAGCGGCAGCAGTAGGAGTAGCAGCTGCAGCAGCAGCGGTAGCAGCAGCGGCAGCAGCACCAGTACCAACACAAACTCATACTGCGTGCAACTATGTCCATCATACCAGTCGCCACGACAACCATAGTAGGAACAAAAATGGAAATGCCGCTCTCCATCGACGCCCATGGTCGTAGCATTGTCTTTCGAACTTCTACACAGACTCTACACTTCTACCACTACTGTTTATTGTTGTCAGTGCAGCTGTCACTGCTCACTATCTGTAATCTGTTCTTTCAGTTGTAACATTAGAAAGAGATGTCATAAATGTAGGTTGTGTATGTATAAAACGATAGACATGTGTGTGTGTGTGTATGTATATATATATATAGAACACATACATACTGCGTCCCCTGTGCGACAAGCTGCAGCGGGAAGCGTGAAGAGTGCTGGAGGTGCTGCCATATGTTGTCTCTGTAAAGAAACAGACATACCGCACGCCATCATATTCCACCACCGTTCGCTGACATGCCTTGCAAGCGAAAAGCCAAGCCGTGACAGTGAGCTTTAAGCTACAACGTAATAAAAAGCAACACCATGATCATGAAGATAGGTGTCTTCTTTGTCAGCTGCTTTCGGGCATGACAAAGCCGCAGAAAAGTCGCTGCAGTCGACCAGCTCCTTGACCTCATCATTAATTTCATGTCTCATTTCGATCGCAGATTAATGCAGCCATTGTCCCTCACATCTGCATAAGTCTCCACAGAAGTCTTTGTGACCAGGCACATCTTTAACTGGCAGGATAGCTTGCTGTCCGTTTCCTTGGCAAAATCAAACTGAAAAAACGTATGATAAGACTGTTGCAACAGGACGAGGGGGCTTCATTTCTTCGACGGTGGCGTGTTCGCATCTACAGTCAGGGGCGCGTCTGAGCACGCAGCTTGCTACATTCCATGCCTCGTGCGTGATCCCATTGGCCCCCATGTTGCAAAAACTTGCCAACGCTGCACACTGATTTCGCATCAACTGCAGACCCCACACCTTGGAATGATCACCCTCTGCTGCGCATTCGAACAAAAAACTGAGCACACAATACCACTCCCTGGGGTTCTCCACATCAAACACACGGAACGGGAGGCCATATGCTCAAACACGCAAAAAACAAACACATGCAACGGCCGATTGCACAAAGCTTCTCAAAAGCTCGACGGTCCGTGCTCCCAGCGAGCCCGACTGGCTCACACCAATGACACCGTCTTGCTTTTGAGTCAGCATATCGTAGACATCAGCTGTACCTGGCATTGGCGGCAAAGGCTGGATTTGCTGCAAACCTGCTAAGTCGCTCGGAGCACCGTAGTCATAGTCTCCAATCCCATCGCATTTGAAGATGCAGGCGACCAGAACTGCCAATGACAGCGTTCCATTGGTGTGTGTATCTTGCAGACTTCCGGCTAAGGCTCCGCTGAAAACAGAGCCAAACAGCTGAGGCAAAAATGCAAGGCGAGAAGAGTCGCGACCTTGCTCTCCGTTTCCCGCTCTCTGAGACCAGCTTCGCAATTCAATTTTGTCGGACTTGCTCCCTTCTCCGTGCTGCGAAGCGACAAAACGCCCTGGCCGGGCCGTTCTGTATTCCAATCCAGACGGAGACTGCTACACAGATTCTGTGCTTCCGGCTTCCCGAGAACGTATGCTAGTGTCCTCAGGCTGATAAAGTTTGGCCGGACCGTGTTGTCAACCATCGATCTCAGCATCTCTTCAGCTGCCCTGCAGCCTTTGGGCCGTGCCTCCCCACAAGCTTTAAAAAAGAGATTGTACATGACCAGGCCGAGTTCACCTCCAGTCTCACGAAACCTCTCCTGCCAAAACCTCACACCATCAACATCTCCAATAGAGGCTCGCCCTTCCATGAGGATACCAAACGTGACCTCACTGGGCTTGCAGCGTTGGGACATGCTCAGGAAGAGATCCTCTGCCTTCCGGACCTGACGTGCTTTTGCATAGGATTTCATGAGGGTGTTGTACTCGATCTGCTGCGGTTCACCCATTCTGTTCGCTGCTGCCCACCACCATTCTGCTCTTGCAACATCGCCAGCAGTCGCGGCTGCATCCATCAACATCCTCAATGTGCGGCATTCGACTCGCAAGCCTGCCTTCACCATTCGTACGTACCAGGCTTCGGCTGAGCGCACATCTCCAGATCTGGCTGCGACATGAATCAAGCTGCCGTAGGTCTGCGCGCTGGGCGTGACAGAGAAGGCCTGCATTTCGTGGATGACAGATTCAGCTTTGGATACTGCATCTCTCCCCGTCCCAGCAAATCCAGAAATAACAGAATTGTAGCTGATCACATCTGCACGGATGCTGTTGCCTTCCATATCTTTAAGCCAATGCACAGCAGCATCTGCCTGTTGACAGCGCGCTTGCGCGTTTAGAAGGGCATTGTAGCAAGGCTGATTGGGATGGACATCTGCGGCCTTCGCCTCAGTAAACCAAGCCAGGGCCAAGTCTGCAGCATCCGCTTCGGCGCAGGCAGCAATCACAGCTGAATAAACAAAGGTGTTAGTTTCAAGCATGTTGGCATCCATAATTGCAAGGAGCTCGCTTGCAACTGCAAGGTCCCTTTCCGCACGGATGCCAACAACAAAGGTTTGTGCATCTGGCACGAGCCTGCGATCAAGCATCTTGCCTATCCAGGGGACTGCATCGATGCGTCCATGCTGGGCCTTTTCTGCGATGAACACAGATAAGGTCTGCTGAGTGTCAAGCCCATGGGCAATGCTCAAGTCCACCAACTTTTCCGCCAGCGATATATGGTCATGATCAAAACATGTGCAAACGAGACTGCGCAGAATGTAAGGTCGCTCCTTCAATCGTTTTGTTCGGAACATGCATTCAAGTATTGGCTCGAAGTCGGTTACATTCAAGCGTATCTGGCTCTCTAGAGCCAATTCTATCCAGATTGAGGCCTTGAAGTATGTGAGAGGATTCCGAGTGAAGCCACGGCAAAGAGCTGCAATATGCTTCGACTGAGGTTTGGGAACTGTTGCAGCCGTGACATGTTCATGCATCCATGCGACCATCCAAGACTCGGCCTTCAGCACATCAGTTTCGGACAACTGTTCGCAGATTTGGCCTCTCAAATCTCTCAAGCCGTGATATCCCACATGCAGCAGCTGGACCAGCAAAAGTTCTGCGTGGAGGGTGCATCCTTTAGCCAGGAATGCTTCGAGCAGCCTTTCGCCGGCCCCAACAATGACGGCTCTGACAGACTCCTCGTGCTGCCTGAATGAAATCAACCGCTCCATGAAGATTTCGGCCCGGAAAAGACCTGGCCAGCTTCCTTCTTCGACGTAGCAGCTGATGATCCGGGCTGCGGCCTCGGCAGTGGATAAGGGCAGCGCTGCATCCGATTGAATCGCTTGAAGCATGGGTTGCAGTTGCAGTTCTGCAAGATGAGGTTCCTTCTGATCGCACAACTCCAGGATCTTCGATTCCATCTGTGATGACATCACAGCTCGCCCAGAGAATGACACCATTGAGTCACGGCGCCATGTCCGCAGCTGCTTCAGAGCCCTCTCCGACGGCACAGCATACATCCAGTCTTTGATACCACGTACTCCCGCCTGAAAAATGGCATGTTGGGCATGCTTCCCAGTTTGCTGAGAGCGCTCCACTGGCCGATCTGCGGGATCGGGCCCAGTCTGTCTCACTTGGCCCAGGGTCGGCTTCAAACCGAAAGATGCCATTTGCTGATACCAGCGAGCCGCCTTAGATGCCATGCCTGCCTTGGAATAAATCTCCGCAATACGTGCAAAGACACTTTCGCCCTCCATGGCGTCCCTGGCCTTGGCCCTCAATGTACTTCGTTTTGCGCGCGGCCGTAGCATCTTTCTACCAGCACAAAAGGTCGTCAGCGCAACGAAAGACACTCTTCGGAGAGCAACAAACCGGCCGAGATGATTGCTCCCCACCGAAACTCCTTGCCCCACTGCCTGACATTTTGCACCGGCTTGGCAGGCACATCCTTCCTGTCTGCACAGTGTTGCGCACGTGGCTTGCAGTGTAGCGCAGGCCGCCATTGCAGGAGCTTATGCCAATTCCTTGAGCGGTCAAGACGAATCGATCCAAGCGACCGCAAGGTTCTTGCTCATGCAGACTCGCACATGGAAGCCCGTGAACCCTCGACGTAACATCACGCCTGACCAAGAGATTCTGAGATTCAGTTTGACGGAAAAGATCCCAGGTGAGTGGATCTACAAAGCTACTTGCCGTGCACTGTCTGTTGCAGACACGAACCTCTACTTGCCGCAGCCCTGTCTTAGGGCGTCAGCGAGTCACCTTGCTGCTGATTGGAAGCACAAGCGAAGATATAGCCTTATGAGACATCGAATTCAACCGAAGCTTTGGACAGCACAGACCACGCCGAAAGAATCCCTGAAGATCGGGAACACCCTCACAAGCCAAACGAAGAAACACGATCGATGTAATTTGGCAAAGAAGCTCGCATCAGCTTTCGCTGTGATGCCACAGGAATGCGGAAAGCATGCATCAAAAGAGTCCAATCTGCCGAAGTATGATCACAAGAACCAGGAAGACGATCATCGCAACGAACACGGGAATGAACCTTCACCAAGCAAAACTGGAGAGGTAGGCATGCAAAGTGCGCCCGAGCCACCCAGATAGTCGATTTTTGTATGCAGCAGAGGTGCTTCTTCCAGAGCCCAAAGTCTGGCCATGCCAGGCCTTAACAACAAGAGACAAACTCACACCAAAGAAGCGGTGCACATGTCACCACCTGTACATGATCATACCACTTGCCGCCGCAGCTCCCAAGGCTGACAAATAAGTGCCCCAATCTCTGCCTGCACTGGACAGCCCGTAACTCCGCAGCAGCTTTGCAGAGAGTTCGATGCATCCTCTTTAGCACTTAATCCACCGGCCTTCTGTGGGCGTCAGCAGCTGTGGGTCTTCATTGGGTTCTTCTCGAGCAATGCCGACTCGTCGACCCTGCGCCTTGACAGAAGACAATCGAAAAAAGAGTCCAATCATGAGATGTTTGGAGATGTGCCTCTGCTTGCGTAAGGACCTGCACTCGCAGGTAGACGGCTTTCCACACAAGCACACACACACACACACCATGCGAGTTGAGGGGAGGACATACATGGTCATGTTCACGGAGCCCACATCTTCCTCGGCTCAACGCGAAGGAAAGCTCTTGGGGCGCTCCCGGCCCCGAAAACTGCCCCGGCCTGCTCGCCGTCGTAAAAGGTAATGTCGCTTGGACCGATCGTCAGGGCGTCTGAGTCGCGCGCAACCCTTGCCGAAGGCAGAATACAGAGGGAGCTGCGGCAGTGAAGGCACAAAAGATCGCCTTTCCAAGTACTTGCCCAGGTCGAGGTCGAAGCTTCCGAGAAACGTGCCTCCCATCAGCCTCGCAGTTGATTGCACTAGTTTTCAATCATTTGCGTTTTCGCCAATACGGTGCGAGTCTGTTCCCTTTGGTTGATGCTGCACCACGACCGAAGAGCAAGGCGCAGGCAAGGCGCTCATGATGATGCAAGCTGACGGTCATGGTACAAGACCAGGAAGGCATCTTAATTCGCGGGTAGACCTGGGCTGTTCCGGCAGACGACGAAGACTTCAGTGCAGTTTCGTGTTGAATTGGTGAAGGCGCCATTCGCCAGTTGAAGACAGCTTTGCCATCCACAGAATTGAAGTGGACCTTAGCAGTCCGAGGTGAGCTGCATTGCCATGAATACTCGCCGGACCACATTCCGGCATATTCCGGCAAGGAGCGTCAGTCTGTTGCAAAGCATCATATTCACCACCATATTCTTTGCAGTCGAGCTGTGTGTGTATTTGAACATTTGTGGAATCACCACTCCTTGCGACACACCATTCCAGGCTTGCTTGCAAGAACTCTCAAGTTTGCTCCACTTGATGAAGTCCAACGGATTCTCCAAGCCAAGATGCATCAGCTTCACACCACTCGCTGTCCAAATAACTAATCGGACTTCCAGCCTGACAGTTGCAAGGTCCGACCATGTCGAACATGCGAAGACAAGGCATACGGAACGTTCAGGCTAGCAGCTCGGTTGTGGGTGGCTTGCTGAGAGTCGATGGTTTGACGGCAGCGGCATCAGATGATTCAATCATCTCCACCCACCTCAAGTGCGCACGACAGACGCAGGTGACGCGGTCCTACTGATCTTGCAGGCTTCGCCTCTGCAGCGGTAAGGCTGGTGCATCTCCAGGCTTCCCCGATTTCTGCCAGGAAATTCCGGGCTGTGGAGGGATCGGTTCTCCGTGGGCAGCATTTGCTTCCTGCAGATGCTCGGTGGCGATTCTGTGAACACGTCATTGCCCCAATCTGGTCCTGTTGCCACTTTGCCACAAGCTTGAATGCCATCGATCTTCCAGATCTATGACCGTGCCTGGGCGGGTCCACAGTGTGACCACAGGACTTGAAGGTTCCTAGAGTCTAGAGAAAATGTGGAAGTTGTAGGAGAACGCTAGTCCGCTGCTAAATCGGGATAGCCTGACTCGGGAAGAACCCAAACTTGTGACTTGGGAAGCGTTTCGGATATTGGAGTGCATGGTCCGAAGAAGGCCGAGGTTTGATCCGGATTTCAGGATCTCGCCCTGAAGGGTCTCACCTCGCACGTGAGCTCTCCAAGACGGGGTGGTTTAAGTCTTTCGTGCACCGGCCATGCGGGCCCAATGGTCAACACTCCAAAAAGCAAGACATCGAACCCAATCAGATTGGAAAGCGAGAACTACGGAACAACTCCGATCTCAACATCTTGGGCCATGTCATTTGAAGATTCCAATGCCAGAATTTGCGACGAACATGCGAGCAATCGCCCTAGCATCGAAAGGTTGCCAAGCGTGCTGTGAGTCATGTCGGCAATCACCATATCTATTAGACGAATCGCCGCCAATGACCGAATCCTGCAGAGCAAGCTCTTCCAGGGATTTGATGGTTACCTGCCCAGCACATGCAAAGCTTTGCAAGCAGGGTTGTGTCAAGCTTATTTCGTTTAGAAACTTGTCGCAGCCTCCAGTCGCCAGTCTTCTGGAAGCGAGACGTCTCTGGCTTCGACACGGTGGAAGTCAGGGGTATTTGTCTGCATCTGTGCCATGTTCCGCATTGATATCACATGTTCCCGCCCAAGGCTCACTTCAATATACGGATCTGCAAGACCCGTGCTGCTGTAGTGGATGCAGACTGCCTTTACGAAGTACAGGCGAACACGAATTCTTGGTGGCACTGATTCCCCGTCGTGAAACTTCTTGAATAATGTGTCGTCAGAGAATGCAAACTCATCCAAGGCGTGGTCATGCCCATAGCTTGTTTTCAATTTCATGATATCATCGCCCTGTATCTCAACAGGTTGCCTCTCTGCCTTCGCAAGCACGACGTCTTCCAGTCCAAGGCCGTCTCCCTCTTCCATGGCGTCGTCGTTTTCCTCACCCTCGTCAACCTCTTCGACGTCATCTTCAGGACTCGACTCCCACCCATCCACCACCTTAAACGCACACTTGACGAATCCAAACACCTCGCCGGTTGTAAAGCTCCAATTGGAGCTTTCTCGAAGATTCACTGTGTCTTGATTCTTGCTTAAGCACAAAGACCTGTACCAAAAGCCAGAGTCGAAGGGAGCCGAGTTTTCCAAGCTTCCGCTCACAGACTTCCGTGAACCGGCTTCCTTGACTCTGGCCCCCTGACGAGGTGAAAAGCTAATTTCCTTCCGCATGTTCAAGGATTGGCAAGGTATAGCAGGCACTGGTCGTTTCACAGCAAGGGATGATTTCAGAGGCTGCGGCAGTCCAGCCGGATCTATGAAACCAGCTTCCTGAACTTCGTCCCGAACCTCCGTCTTTAATCCCTTGTGCACCTGCTGTCTCCATTCCTCAATCCCCTTGCGCAAGTCATCAAGGCTTTGCTGCTGGAACCTGTCCTTCGCTGCAAGTTGCTGCCGCGCCTCCCGAAGGAGTTTTGCTATACGATCCTGCTGGGCATCGTAGGGTTTCGACAAGCTAACACCATCCAGCCAGCAACAGGGCCGCTTGTCTTGCAGGCTGACTAGGACGTCTCCGATGTGATACGACTCATAGCCAACCGAAGCTCCAACCGATGATGGCGGCTCATAGACACGAACCACAAGGTAGGGCTCGAAGGGTGCTTTCTCCGGAAGGAGACACTGCAACTTGCCAGCTGTACAAAAGTCAAAGTTCTTGCCCTCCGTGTTCAATGCCATGATCTTGGTGGTCCACGGCTTCAACCGCTTGGCCCTCTCCATGGTCTCGGTGACCTCAGAAAATTTGAATTCAATTTTGTCCTTGGCATGCTGCTTCCCGGGCTTTGGGGATGCAGCCTTGGATAAATCAGATGAGAATGAGCCGACCTCAACTGTCACAACGGGCCGAGAGGCATGCACAGTGCCTGCAGCTGAACCCAAAGACTCAACACGCGGCAAAGGCAAAATGTCACGCAGGCCACGGAGAGAAAAGTGGATTGTAGCTCTCCTCAAACGGCAAATGTGATGCCTCTCATCAAAGTTCTCCGAGGGATGCGGCCACATGTCCCGAGGACCCAGAGACGGCTCATGGCGGTGTTTGTAAAGAAGCAGCTCAAACGCTACCAGCATTTCCCCCACACACCGCGAACCGTTTTGATCTCCGAATAGCTTGATCCACTGTGGCTTCAAGATGTAAGGCTCCCACCTTCCCGCATCATCCTTGCGACGCATGTGCGAATAGACACAGACTGCCTTCCCAAGCTCCAGGTTTCTGACCTGACCTTCCTGAAAGAGCGAGACCGAGATCGGTTCTGTTGCCGGTGGCTCCCGTGTCGAGTCGGAGCAAAGCAGAATCTTCAGTTCGACAGCCTGCATCCACATCGGTCTCGGACCCGCAATGGCCTCTGTCCTTCTGGACATCCCCGTGCAGGCCACGGTGACGCCGAACTTGCCCGCCATAATGTCACGGCGGATAGAAGAATGTTGAATCTGCCGCGCAGTGAAGCAGTAAGCTCGTAGGAGGTAAACCATTGGCTTCACAGGCTTTCTCAAACTTCGCGAGTCAGCATTCTGGAAAGTAGACCGCAAAGAAACTAATACCGAAGCAGATGCACCTGCGTTGCTGTTCAACAGCGGGTGCAAAGGTATCGACACAGGCTTCACGGCTTCCGAAGGGCTTCCTCGAAAGAAATCGGTAATGCGGACGTTCGCGAATGCAACTCGTCTCGAACTCTGCAGATATCCTGACGTATACAGGCTGATGGTGACTGATGGCTGCGAATCTTCTGCTTCCTTGGAAGGCGTCACCAACACGGATCCCTCTCTGGTGGTAGAATTCCGAAACATCTCTCGGAAAAGCACACACATCAAAGCATCAACTTGGGTATGCACTGCGGTCATGGCGACCAACGTCTCGACCCGGCCGGACTTCTCGTTGAAGGAAAATGTCTTGAAGCCCATGGTCTCTCCTGTCATCTTGCACCCACGGAGTCTGACAATCTCGGACAACAAAGCAACAAACTCTAGTCCTTCATCTTTCTCATCCGCAAATGTATCGGTCCCTGGCAGAACCAGGCAGGGTACCAGAAGAGACAGACCACGACCGAGAGTTGGAAAACTGTTAATATCGAAGACACTGATGAAATCATGACCCGCGGAAACGTACAGACACCTAACACTTCGCTCGACACAAACATGTTGGCCTGCAGAGGGATCGTCCATAGGAGCCGCATCATAGGAAACCTTAGGCACTCCAAAGTCTCCCCCGATCTCCACAAGGGTACTTTCAATTGAAACGGCATCGGCTGAATGCAGACATCAAGCCCACTTTGTAGATCCCTTCACGGAGCCAAAGCTGACTTCAACCTTCGGGAAAAGCATACGAGCTTGAACTATACACGAAGGCAGGATCGCGAAAGCTTCAAGGCACAGACTTGGCACTGCCGAGCTTCTGCCCCGGTAACCTGATTTTGCAACAACGAAGTTCAAAGACTCAACACCAAGATCTGCAACTGACAGAGGCTGCTGTCAATGCAGTTGTGCATGCGATGGCAAGGCCAAAAACATGACGAACACACAGCAGCCTTGACAGAAGAAGCATCTCGCAACCTTGAGACGAACTGCTGCCTCTGCAACTGAAGTGGAACGGAATTCCTTCAAGGTACAGATTGTGTTGGTACACCTTTTCGACATGTCGCTTTCCACTTCCCATTCAGCATGCTGTGCCCGGACTACAACTGGACACTGTCTTGCAACCGACTGGTTGAGGGGTACTAAGACCCTAACTGCTAACTGCACTCTTGTGAAATGCATCACAGAGCACTCGAGAAATAGAGCTGGAACAGCTGAATCACCAGCCCACAAATTCCACCCAGCAGCCATGTACACATCCGCCATGATGGACAGCTGCACCATGGCTGGTTCAAGCTCAAATCTGGCAGGCAAGGACTTCTGAGGCTGGAGCTCCTGCACAGAGTTGGAATCTGCCACAAAAGAAAGCTCCCAACTTGACAGGGTACAGGTACATGTCTTCTTCGCATGCAGGTGACTTGGCGCAAGTGAGGAACAAATGCTACGCTGCCAGTATTCGAAGCCCAGGCCTGCCCCCCAAGACACTCTTTACATGTTTTGCTGAATGGTGGTCGGCAATCCCAAACACGAAGTGTAGACAAAAGTAGCAAGAGACCTCGGGAAGCACAAGCGTCCGACTCGAACCTGACGCCAGGTCTAGTTGCACATGATCCACCCCGACCTCATTGTCGAGGGTTGTTGAGGGTGGGAAAAACGAAAATGCACAGAAAAAGCACCAAAACTGGTCTAGCGTACACACTATGAGCCCATGCCTAACCCCTAGACGTTCGCGAAACATCGCGCGAGCATCCGACGAGCACAGTCTACACTGATCAAACTTTGTCCAAAACTACATATTCCACGCTCTAGAAACGACAACTGCCCTGAAAATCGCAGCTGCAGACCGCATGCTACGCTGCCGGGAGCTTGCATCCCCAGGCACACGATGGAAGATGCTGCTGCGGTGACTGAAAAACAACTTGTGGTCGATGTCAATAACCGCAACACGACTTGCAACAGTCCTCGTCGGCGTCCAATGGCTCAACGGATCCAGACACGAGCAGACGCCCTTCCAGCGAAGCCAAATGCATGTGCACAGATGCGAATGACGAGCAACTGCGCCCACAGAACATTTGCCTTTGAAAACGTGCGCTTCAGGCTCCTGACAGTCACAGACAGAGCAGCGGCATGGCTTCATACTTCGTGCCGTCTCCCAGTCCTTGTCTCCGCCGCTTGACAGCTGCAACTCCTGAGTCTGTGACTCTTTCAATCAAAGGTGGTCGACGACTGCAATTAAGACAACGACGTAGTGGCACAGTGCTCACATTGGAGTCGGCGTTCAACGAGGAATAATTATAGAATAAAAAGCAAGACAAACGCGGTCTGCAGTGAGTTGAAAGAAATGGTAGTGATGAAATTCATTACGGGACCAAAGAGCCCTAACTGTGACTGGACATGCCTCGCATGACAAGACACTGCTTGCCCTTCAGATTTGGGGGTCTCAGCAGTCTTCTAGCCGTGTCTGAACCAGCCGAGTGTCTGCGAGCTCGTCTGCATCCCAACCGTACAAGTTGAACCTGGACACGGCAATCACACGTGTCTAATCGCCACTCCACGTATAAACCTGAGACCTTCTGCTGCAAACTGGATAAGCTGAAGATAAAAAGAGACGAGATACCACCGCGGTGGCAAAGCATGACTTCGCAGTTCACTGAATGAAAGAAGCCCCTGGGCCAAAAGCTCCTCGGAACACAAGAACATGCTCTTCACGGTTGTCCGATAACTGCAGCAATCTGACTCCGACTTGCAACGCGGGCACATCCGGCGAGAACCAATTGCAACTCCATAGCTTGAGAATGATGGTGTCCTCACCGGATGGGCTGCAACTGCTCACACACAGCTGTCTTTCATGACAATGGGCGGCGCATCACACATGACTTTGGCACGTGCGCTATCATACCGGGCTCCTCATACACTGGAGTGACGACTGGAATTTGAAGGCACTCGTTGAACGTGTACTGTCGTACCTGCTTGCCTGGCGAAAGCCCCGTCGTCTTCTGCGGGAAGCGAGATTTGAATGAACTCTCAACGACTATTCAACAAAC
Organism: Symbiodinium necroappetens; assembly: GCA_905231915.1. NCBI lineage: Eukaryota > Dinophyceae > Suessiales > Symbiodiniaceae > Symbiodinium > Symbiodinium necroappetens. Next base: position 4,441 of record CAJNJA010011675.1, on the reverse strand, counting down.
CTTCCCCGTTCCGTGAAAGTGGCCTGTTGAAGTCTTCACCAAGCAGCCGGCGAACTCAACTGTCACGTAGGGACTTGGTGCCTTTTCGCGGATAGTTGGCTGAAGTGCTTGCACATGCCGCTACCTCTCAGGATCGGGCTCCACCATTGTCCTGCAATTCCTCCACGACAGTACATGCCAAGCAATTCAACAGCACAGCTTTCGGCTGCAAATGCCCGTGCTACCGAAACTGCTCTTCGCGCCCTTGCCGCTGGCATGAACCCGACAGGCTTTCCGCTTGACCGGCTGAGCTCAACTTTACAAGTAGACTTGGAATGTCCTCCACACGAAACATGTTCAAGCGTACGTAGTGCGCTCGTCCTGCAATCCACAACTTCGAAGTCAAGGACATGCCATTGAGCTAGTCAGTGCAGACAGCACCTGCTTGTGCATCGACGGACTGTGTCAAGACTGCACTTTCCAGGCCCTCGTGGTCCGCTTGGCTTGCCTCAGTTGCAAATGCCAACCTCAACTGGGCGCAACACCAAGACACAAACCTGGTTGGATCTTAGACTGCAACGGCTGCTTCCTCACCGGCTTCGACTTGCTCTGAAGTCTCAGTCATGCATAGTTCAAAACTGCATGGTGTACCAGTATACCATCCAAAATATCCAAGGACCTGGCCTGAAGTGACAAACTTGGGGCAAGCTCGAGGGGCTTTAAGACGAAGATTGTGACGTTGATGGTGCCGGTCACAGCAGGACTGCAAAGTCAGGGAAGGAACAACGTGAACAAAAAGGCCTGTTTCGCGCCATCAATCTTGCCACACCAGTCACTGCCTGTCGTCTCGCCGCAATGGAAGCCATCGACGAGCATACCTTACGTGAAGGGTCAATGAGTCAAAAACGGAAAACCCTCTTCATCTTTCCAGACCACAAAACGGACATACAGAGAGAGACACACACGCAAATACACGAGGACTACTGTGTGCAGAAACTCTACAACGGTGTGCACATGCATGCAGACATACAGAATACACCTACACAGCCTTGCATACCTGCCTACCTGCCTCCATACGGACAAACAGACAGACAGACAGCCAGCCAGCCAGCCAGCCAGCCAGCCAGGCAGGCAGGCAGGCAGCCAGGCAGACAGGCAGGCAGGCAGGCAGGCAGACAGGAAGACAGACATCCATCCATCCATCCATCCATCCATGCATCCATCCATCCCTCCATCCAACCATCCATTCATGCGTGCACACGCGTTTTAGTTGTGATTTTCCTCTATCTTAAATATTTGCTTATACATTCATATGGGAAAATATGTATGTATGTATGTAGGTAGGTAGGTAGGTAGGTAGCAGACACTACAAGAGCATACCCAAACACAAATTCAGTCTCAATGTCGAATTGCTGCTTCATGAGACCGACACTGACTCCTTGCTGGAGAGGCTCAAATGATGTTGGCGCTTGTTCACGAACGACAGCTGCAGAGATGCTTTTCCGATGAGGAAATTGCGCGTGAACCAGTTCCTGCCAACAACACCACGATGCAGCAAGGACTTGTTGAGCAACTGCGTCCGCAACGCAGTAAAAAACATGGCGTCTGCAACTACGGAGGCCTCGCATAAACTTTGAACTCAATGAACGATGACTCGAACTCCTTCGGATAGAGTCCAATTCTCGGCCAAGTACAATGCTCATTCCTCACAACAACAGGAGCTGCAGGCATGCCAAACTTTAAGCAAGAACAGACTGGTGATTGGATATGCATCTCGCTCAAAAGTGGCAAAGCTCCAAGGACAAAGGGAGCTGCGACGCTCCAACGTTTCAGTCTGGTATGAATACCCACAGCAGTCGATTAGAACCTCGCTCAATCGGTCGATGCCATGGTGCACGACACCAACTGAGCATGCGAAAACTGTAGCACCTCACATTGTTCATTGAACCAAGTGACAAAAGGATCACAAGGTGCTCCATCTGATGATTGCAAACTTCTTCCTTCAAAAATCCGGAAGCCTCGTGGCACGAGTCTGTAATCGGATGCTTGCATCGCTAGCTCAAGCATGCTCCACTCACAGAACGGCCTACAACGTAGTCTTGCATGCAGCAGCACGGGCGCAAACTCAGGCAGAGATGCCGACTACTACGAAAGTTAAGCGAACAAGTAGTGTAGTTGAGCAGCTTTGCACATGGTTGAGGAACCCGAAGAACTACAAACAGCAGAAAGACAACTGATGTAGGAAGTGGATCACGAGAATTAGGGAATCTTTGAACGTGCTCTGCTTACGTTCGAGTATGTCGTACTCGAAACTCCGGTAAAAGCCATGCGAGCTGGACGATCCCCCCATGTTCAATCGGCTGATGTCCGGCGTGTACAATGAAACAAAAACACAAACATTGGTATTGCTTTCATGCACATTCGAGTCTGCTCAGTGCTGTTGGGCTCATGTGGTTTTCGCGTGTCTACCGTTGGTTGGCTCATCCGATTCAAAAGTGTGTGTGTGTGTGTGCACCTGAACGCCTCCACTAATGTTTGAATACTGCCGCTACCCCAACGCAACAAGTCAAAGCGAGTAAACAACATGTGGACTCATCACTGCTACAACACAAGCGCAACAGAACAACTTGGTTTGTACCACTCCCACTTGACTCGCTTGCATTTGGGTTGAATCACAAAACTTAACAAGCCTTGTAAGTTTTGCTTCGTTGCGGAACCCACCGCCCACTGGCAACAAAAGGCGTCAAAGGCCTGCTTTTGCATGCCCAAGGAATCGTGCAGAATTAAATTGCCACAGAGAGAAGTATACAGACGTGACTCGTCAAGAAAGATTGTAAATGTCTAATTCTCAACTTTAAATTCGAAACTTGCAAGCGCAAACCCAGAACCTCCAAGACTTGCTGAGTAATTGAAGAAAGGATTCTTAAGGCTTACCAGTGCCTATTTAAACAAGAATAATATTAAAAAGAACGCTCCAACATGCTGTTCACGTGCGCCCGTTGGAGGACGCAATGCCAGGATTGGCAGGATTTCACGGCAGGGACACCATGTAGGGGTCTACAGCGTTGGTGCTTTCAGAAGCTACTAGATTCAGATTAACCAAAACCACAAGAGAATCCATTTAAAACGTCTGCGCCTTGGGTTTTGGAGACATGGAGGCGTGTGGCTATGGTGTTTCCGCAGCAATTCGTTGCTCAGCAGACGTTATTTTTTGCCAGCCTTCCATCAGAGCTTCAGCCAGGCCTTGTCTGCTGCAAGACTCAAAAAATTTTGTGGACTGTGCCCAACTCATGCACCCGGTCTTTTCGGTCCAGGGCTAATGCGTTGAGCGCCATTGACGCCATCATGTAGCCAGGTTCCCGTCGAAGACGTTGTGTCGCCAGCACAATTGTACCATAATCATCGGCGAAGTCCTGCCGCGCACGTTCTGTTTTCTCTTGATCCTCTTGACTGCGCTGAACTGGGATTATGGATGCTCCGGGGAAACGGATGGAGTTTGTGTGGGACGTCATCATGGTTGGGACATGGACACTCGGTGGAAACGGATGGAATCTGTGTGGATGTCATGATGGTTGGGACATGGATGCTCTGTGGGAACGGATGGGGTCTCTGTGGACCTGATCATGGTTGGGACATGGATGCTCTGTGGGAACGGATGGAGCCGTGTGGACTTCATCATGGTTGGGACATGGATGCTCTGTGGAAACGGATGGAATCTGCGTGGACGTACGTCATCATGGTTGGGACATGGATGCTCGGTGGAAACGGATGGAGTCTGTGTGGACTTGATCATGGTTGAGACATGTATGCTCGGCGCAAACGGATGGAGTCTGTGTGGACTTGATCATGGTTGGGACATGGATGCTCCGTGGAAACGGATGGAGTTGTGTGTACCTGATCATGGTTGGGACATGGATAGTCGGACAGTCCGTGGAAAAGCATGGAGTCTTCGTGGACGTCATCGACGGTTGGGGCATGGATGATCTGTGGAAACGGATGGAGTCTGTGTGGACATCATCATGGTTGGGACATGGATGCTGCGTGGAAGCGGATGGAATCTGTGTGGACGTCATCACGGTTGGGACAGGGATGCTCGGTGGAAACGGATGGGGTTTCTGTGGACCTGATCATGGTTGGGACATGGATCCTCTCTGGGAACGGATGCAGTCTGTGTGGACGTTGTCATGGTTGGGACATGGATGCTGTGTGGGAACGGATGGAGTTGCGTGGACGTTATCATGGTTGGGACATGGATGCTCTGTGGGAACGGATGGAGTCTGTGTGGACGTTATCATGGCTGGGACATGGAAGCTGTGGACACGGTGGGACATGGGTGCTCGGTGGAAACGGATGGAGTCTGTGTGGACTTCATCATGGTTGGGAAATGGATGCTTTGTACAAACAGATGGAGTCTGTGTGACGTACGTCATCATGGTTGGGACATGGATGCTCGGTGGAAACG
>CAJNJA010011674.1:0-13523 GCA_905231915.1 Symbiodinium necroappetens | reverse complement strand
ATACACACATACAAACATACACACATACATACATACATACATACATACATACATACATACATACGCACACAGTGTTCAAACAGAAAACTCATCCGCTCCCATGCCGCATTGACATTCTTCATACGTATACAACTTGTGTATGTATATAGACTCACATGCGTGATGCTGCGTTGAGACAGGTCAGGCTCTGCACCTGCTGAGCCCGAAAGCCCAAAATCCTCACCTCAGGCGCTTGGCCTTCACCCTGTTCAACCGCAACGCTAAACCCTAAGCCCCAAACCCTAAACTATGATTGTGCCTTTTTTTTTCAAGTGCGTCGTTGCTTTATCTCAGCCATTTGCATGCTCAAGACTTCAAGCCCCTCGAGTGGCTACAATCAAACGGCAGACGCTCCAGCAGACTTCCTATGTTTTTATGGAATTTGTACTTGTTTGATGCGGTTGCATCAGTGTTCTATAGAGCTTTCTTCCCAGATTTGGTGCGCCTGGAACCAACTGGAACCCTGAGCCCCGACGCATACTCCGAACTCATGACGAGTTCCGCGTGCCGACGTGCTCGTTTGGTGTGGAAGCTCATCATATCAACTCCGAACCACAGGGAGGTGATGTAAGGTTTTACTGTGGGGTTTAGGGTGCTGAAGCCAAAGCTCCACAGCCAAATCCTTGACCTAAAGCCCTAAAGCCCAGTTCCTGCTGGTGAAATGCAGCCAGAAACCATGGCGGAAGCAAGTCCGACCTCCTTACCAGGTCCTGAGCAGCATAGCAGCAACGATGCAGGGTTTAAGGTTCAGGGTTTCAGGCTTAGGGTCTGTAGTTTGGGGTTTGCGGTTTGCGGCTTGGGGCTGGGATGTAGAGAAGAGACTGGCGGAGTGGGCTGTTCTGGGGAGCTCCTCCACAAGTCTTGGTCAGTTTTCCGCTATTCTTCTTGATGCAGTGGATGCTTCTAAGCACACTCGTTACTTGGCATGGCTACGGGTCAAGGCTTTGGCTCAAGGTGCCGAGCAGATATAATAACTATTACTGTCCTTTATGTTCGTAAGCTGCGTGTTGAACCCCAGACCCTTCAATCCTAATACGAACGAGCCGAAACGGGCATAAGAAAACAACTAAACCCTAAACCCTAAAGCGAACAACGAATGCCCTGAACTCTTAATTCTCTGAGAGATGTTCCTAGGCTCTTTCGGGCCCCTCCCGAGAAGCTCTGGAGCATGGCTGCCGACAAGGAGCCGGAGTTTGGGATTGAGGTCTTCGGAGTTGAGGGTTTAGGGTTCAGGGTTTAGGGAGGAAGTAAAGGGCAGCCAGACTGAGGGTTTAGGGTTCGGGGTGTAAAAGAGATTTTAGTCTTGGCAGGACCGGGGGCGTAGTAAGGGTTTAGGAATTCGTCGTTTCAGGAGCGAGGGTTTGGGGTTTGAGGGGTTCAGGTTTTTAGGAAGAAGTCAGCCCTAAACCTTAAACCCCTCAGCCCTACCCTAAATAGACTCTCCATAGACCCGACCCAAGCCGCAGACACCACCCAGAACCCCAAATCCCCAAAGTAGCTCAAAACGAAGTTCCCAAGAGCAATCCTTTTGAGAGTCACACCAACAACCTTAGCAGCCATTGAAGTTCTTACAACGAGCCAGAAAGGACAGATAAATTCTAAACACAACTTCCACGACGGAACCCTCATGGGTAGTTCTCTGAATACGGTTCCCTTTCTAGGTCCCCAATTTAGTACGGCACGCTTATAAAAAGGGACCCTAAAAGGGACCCTAATTTGGAGAACTACCCTCATGGTACCCCTGGGTAGCCCCATGAAACCACATTAAACCCTGCCCACCCCACACCGCAGACCCAAAACCTGCACCCTACGCTTAAGCCCTATACCCTGAACCTCTCAACCCTAAACCCTGAACCTCTCAACCCTAAACCCTAAACCGTCAACCCTAAACCCTACATCCTAAACCCTAAACGCTAAACCCTACATCCTAAACCCTAAATCCTACATCCTAAACCCTAAATCCTAAACCCTACATCGTGAACCCTAAATCCTAAACCCTAAACCCTAAACCCTGGAACCCGTGGAGGAGCCCGAAGAAGGCGAGGACGAGGAGGAGCTCCTGAAGCCCCTGAAAGCCGCCCCGAAGCCTGGGCGCATCACCTTCAACATGCAGGCCTTTCGGGGTATTTAGGGTTTAGGGCTTAAGTGTTTAGAGTTTAGGGTTTTGGGGTTTAGGGTTTAGGGTCCTATGGGTACTACGTTAAGGTGCCCCATTAAGGGTACCGTAGCAGGGTCTTAAAATAGGCTTCCCTTTAAGGGTACTCTAGGGTCCTACAAGAGGGTCTAGGGGTACCCTGGGGGACTCTCTAGGGTTTAGGGCTTTAGGGCTTTAGGGTTTAGGGCTTTAGGGCTTAGGGCTTTTGGGTTTAGGGTTTTAGTGTTTAGGGTTATAGGGTTTAGGGTTTAGGTTCAAAGTTCAGTCCGTACCGATGGAAGTGATGTTGCTGACTATTCTCAATGACCCCGTAGCATCGCACGACTATAGAAGCCAATCTTTTCCGTAGGTTCTTTATTATTTTCATACTACAAAGGAGCACCAAACCCTATTCTAATCATTAAGGCCCCTACGTTGGACAACAACATCTGCCAAGCCTGAACTTATAGAACTGGGGGACTGAAGACTCGTCAAAAGCCAAGGCGATCAAGCACTCAACAAAAACAAATCATACCCTCAAAATGCCCCGGGAGCCCTGCTATAGGAACCTGCTGTAGTACCCTTAAAGGGAAGCCTCGTGTAGCACCCTAGAGTGCCCTTAAAGGGAAACCTATTATAAGACCCTGCTACGGTACCCTTAATGGGGCACCCTAATATAGTAGACCACACGAGTTCCCTTGAAGGGAACCCTATTATAGGACCCTAAGACTACACTTAAACAGGAAATCTAATATGGTAGACTACTGGAGTACCCTTACAGCGAAACCATTATAGGCTGCCGTTAGGATTACCCGACTTAAAGCAGCTACGAAGCTGACGCGGTAGTGTGTGTTCTATCGTCTACTTGCTATGGGTGCAAGGAATTTTGCCCCTCGGAGGCCAAATCTACTTATTAGCACCAGCAGCCCATTACGCTTCACAACCCAACGTCCGGAAAAGACACCTCGACCTAAAACCCAGGGCTCTAAACACCTGGCCCCCAAGCCCGAAACCCAGTACCTCTTATCGGCGCAGGGAGCACAGAAAGCTCTAGCGGCCGCCCGCACCAAAGTGCAGGTGGGCAAACTGTGAGTGGACGTGGTCTTCTTGCAGTGCAGAGTTTAAGCTTTATGTACTTGTCATTGTTTGGTGCCATGAAGGCTTCGTCTATTGTCTTGCAACGCCGTGCAGGTCTGTGCCGTCTTCTAGAAGCTAACCCGTAGATCCAGAGTCTTGTGCAGCGTAGCTTTGGTGCCTCATAGAGGCGCCTTTATTATTAGACTAGGGTTTTGGGGTGTATCATGTCATAGCCCTAAACCCTAAACCCTGCAACCCTGAAGCCCTAAACCCAAAACCCTGAAACCCTAAACCCTAAACCCTTCATAGTGTATAGTCATAATATAAGGAGCCCTATATGGGTTCCCGAAGTCAGATCTTCCCCCTGAAACCCGTGAAACCCTGAAGTCAAAGCCGTTTAGGGTTTGGGGTTTAGAAGCCCGCACCCCGAACCCCCCGGCCCCCAATACCTGGCCTCCAAATCGTTGGATTCGACCCACCGGCCCCATTGTAGTTCCTTTTTGAGATTATCTTAGTATGAACCACCAGGAGGAACTAGTAACGCAGCCTATAGGTATAGAACCTGTATTTAAAAAGCCTTTTAGCAGCCTGTCTAAACCCTAAACCCTAACCCCAAAGCCCCTAAACCCTGAACCCTGAACCCTAAACCTATCGGCGAGGTGCAAAGTGCGGTGGAGGCTGCAAAGGCGAAGCGTACGGCCCTCAGTTCGAGGTCTGCGCTGAGGGTTTAGGGGTTGCGGGTTCAGGGGTTTGGCTAAGGGGCTTCAGGGTTTCAGGGTTTCGGGTTTCTGGGTTTTAGGAGTTGAGGGTTTCGGGTTTAGGGTTTCAGGGTTTCGGGTTTAGGGTTTTACGGGTTGAGGGTTTCAGGGTTTAGGGTTTCGGGTTCAGGAATTTGTTCAGGGGTTTTGGGTTCAGGGTTTGGACAACGTTCAAGAAGAGGTTCGAAGCGTGGACTCGCATCGACTCGCACGCGTTAAATAACTTGCCAAGCAGGTGAAGTTTAGTCTTATAGGTGGTCTCGTAGCCCGTCTTCGCATGCCAACACAAGGATGCTTTAAGGACACACTCGAGAAGCAAAGTCTCACCGAAAACCCGCTACCCCATCTACCCCGACACCTTTCCTTAAGCCCCTGGCCCTAGTCCCCAAACCCACAACTCAAAACCCCTAAAATCCCTCAAACAAGGCCCGAAGCCCGAAAGCTCTACAGCCCAAACCCCAAAACGTCAAACGATCCTCAAGCGTCGAATCCAACAGTTGCCGGAAACAGCAGAAGGGGAAGGCACCTGAGACCCCAACTGCTGGGCTTAGGGGGTCGGAAAAATTGAAAGATGCCGATACACCGACACACCGACCCGAGGAGACCCCCGAGAAACAAACAATATGCCGACACACCGACCCGAAGGGACCCCCGGAGTGAGTGGCGCAGGATGGCACAATACCGGGAACGATCAATTGTAGCAATACATTGATATACCGATACACCGGACCAGGCAAACCCTGGGAGCGATCGGCGCAGGATTGCAGCAATACGCCGATACACCGAGACACCGACACCAACCCAGAAAAAAACCCGGGAGTGATCGTCAGCGCGGGACAGGGAACGACCGGCGTACCGGTTTCTAGCGGGACGATAGGCGTACCGGCGTATCGGGGAATTCAGGACCTGGGGGTTGTTTCGGCGTATCAGCGTATTCTGGGTTCGGGGGGTAGGCCGGGGGGGGGGGTTGGGGGGGCGTGTGTGGCTTAAAGTGGGTTTATTTGGATCTGACACTTGTTTTCTTGATAGGAAGCGATGCACTAAATCCTTAGCATATATACACAAGAGACAGCTTCCAAATAAACCCTCTTGGTGTTTCCTGAGAGGTCGGGGCCGGGAAATAAATAATTTAAATATAATTTAAATCCTGGGCCCCCGGCCCGCCCCGGAACCCCTTTTCAAATATTTAAGTTACTTAATTGGGGGCCGGGAATTACATAATTTAAATTATTGAAATAATTTAAGTCCTGGCCCCCCCCGGACCCCCTCCCCAAATATTTAAACTATTTAAATTTCTTTAATTGGGGGCCGGGATTAAACAATTTTAATAATACAAATCGAGGGCCCCCCGGGCCCTGTCCGGACCCCCTGCCCCCTTGTTTGAGTTATTTAATTGGGGGCCGGGAATTAAATGGTTTAAATATTTTAAATTATTTGAATCCTGGACCCCGCCGGCCCCCCCTTTGGACCCCTCCCCAAATATTTAAATGATTGATTTATCTAAATTAGTTAATTGGGGCCGGGATTTAAATAATGTAAATCTTGGGCCCGCCCGGACCCCGGACCCCGTCCCCAAATATTTATAAGTTATTTAAAAGTATTTAAATTCTTTCATGGGGGGGCAGGGAATTAAATAGTTTAAATGATTTAAACCCCGGACCCCCTCCCCAAATATTTGAATTATTTACTTGGGGGCCGGGAATTAAACAGTTTAAATAATTTAAGTCCTGCCCCCCCCGGCCGCCCCCGGACCCTTTCCCCAAATATCTAATTTATGTTAAATTATTTAAATTATGTAACTGGGGGCCGGGAATCAAATGATTTAAATATTTTAAACCCTGGGCATTCTCTCCAAGTATGTAATTTATTGAACATCTTTAAATTTTTTAGTTGGGGGCTGGGAATTAAATGATTTAAATAACTTAAATCTTGGGCGTAGCCAGGGGGGGCCGGAGGGTCACGAGGCCACAAGGCGAGCAGCTTGAGTCCATCAACGTTTTTGGAGTTTTAGGATCTGGGGTTTTAAGAGTTCAAATTTCAGAGACACAAACGATAAATTTCAGGCTGCTCCAGGTGAACAGATGTTTAATGTGCCCTGGGTCTTTGTGTGGACGCCGCTGTCAGCCACTCTTTCGGAAACCGCAGTCCCGGACTCGCTGGTCAAAGGTTGGTTGAGCATGCCAGGCCGTCATTCGCATTTTCAGATGTGCCAACATACATACACAAACATTTCATGATTTTGTCTGTTCTGTTCTTTGGTGCCGCGCCACCATAGGCATGGCCAGAGAGAAAGTGCCCCTCGCGGTCTCGTTGAAGAAAGTCGTGCAGCTGCAGGGGAGAGCAACGAGTCATCTTCAAGAAGCGGTGCGGTGTGCCAAACTTTTGAAGATAGGCAACTTTGCGCAAGTTCTGGAAAGAGCTGCTCTTGCTGCTGCAGTGGGACCACATGTCCCTGGCCGACTTCGCCATTTTCCTGGCAGAATCAACCGCGCAAACCCATGTGTGCAGTACGAAGGACGCGCCTTTACGTTTGAGGATGCCTTCAAGCGTTCCCATATCCATTCCGTGTTCAACAGACATGATGAATCACAGGCCATGGGCACCGCATCACTGAACACGTGCTGTGCCGGACTATCCTGCTTTTGCTGGCGTTCTTGCGCTCCTCACACCTTGCTGCCTTCATCTGCGACAAGCTTGAGACGACCCCAGTTGCCCAGTACGACTTGATGTCCCGGTTGGCGGAGTTCAAGAAGATGAAGGCTGGCTGTAAAGCCTGCGGTTCTTGCCTCCGAGACCACTTCGGAGAATCAGAAGCGACGGTGTTCCTGTAACATTGAATTATCGATAAACTATCGCTCAACTAAGACGTGCCAAGATACACCTTGGCGGACATCTTATAGGCGCTGCTGGGGCGTACCTTTTCGAGGAGATTTCCTGGCTTTGGTCTTCACAAAAGAAGACTTGGACAACGTCTTGGCTTGGACGTGCTTCAAGAACGGCAGGCATCTCACGTTTCCCCACATCGATAGATTTTTCAAGGAGTGGAACATGTGGAAAGATTTTGCAGCGAGTCCATTTTGTAAAGTTACTCAGAACACGCGGATCTTCCAAGCCGCGGTGAAGCAGAAAGAACCTTTGCTTTTGGAAAATTTCCGGACGCACATCAAGCAAGCGCAGGTCATCAGCGAAACACGCCGGGAAGATCTGCTGGCCATGGATGCTTGCAGTTTGCGTGCCATGGAATGCAAGCTTGTTTGCACCGTGGCCAACTTCCGCGGCCACAAGGTCACCGACTGGAGGCATCAGACCCAGCCCGAGTGGCAGGGGTTGGGCTCCTACGAGGCTTGCTGGCGTCTCCGCAAAAAACGGAAACGAGGCAAGACTGCTTAGCTATTGTTCGCGCCCTGGCAGGTATTGGCACGAGTACAATGATCCCCAACTTATGCCGAGCCCCATCTTGGACGCTTCCTTGCAGTCTGCCGCCTGTGCGCTGTACCCGGCAGACTGGCGGGCGATCGGCTTCTGTACCCGGCTGCGCCTCCTGGGCCGACTCCTATGAAGCCCAAAGTGCACTGCGCCTCGAGCGGTTCCAGCTGCGTTTGGAGGTGGAGGCAGCCACTACCGACCTGGTTTTGGCAACTGAGGTCACCGAGCTCGAGGCTGCTTCCCATTCAAAGCATTCGGTCGCGTAACTTGGCGTTGTTGGCAGAATTTGCCAAGTGCTAAGAGGAATATCCGCGGTTTAGGGGCGCTGAAGGTCCAGGGAACCTGGACCTTTCCGACCACATGTCAAGAACCCGCACTTCCTGCAATAGCCGCGCTGCAACACTGCGTAGCCGGTGTTTGACCCAGCAAAATCAACATGTACACACCACACATTTGTACAGGTTGCAGAGAAACCGGCTTGTGTGTCACGAACCCGTTTATTTTCAGCACCTCCGAGGTACCTTGTTCCTCCAATGCGTCTGCAAGAAGTCATGCCACGGCTGACGCCACGAGAGCACCCTGACCACGTCTTTGCCAAATTTTGGCGAGCGGGCAGCCTGCGCGACATCGTCTCGTCCAGCTGCGACAATGCCAAGTTCCGCATCACGCCGCACCTGCAATCACAAGGTCAGCATCTGATGACCATGCCAGAGAAGAAACCTGGGCTGCTGATTGTTTAAGGTGAAGGTTAGGACGGTTAGGAGCGTCAATTGGGCCAAGGGCTGAGGGTGCTCAACAGGAATTATTTTAAGGATTTAGGCTTAGGTATCTTTTCCGAATGAGCCGAAGAACGATCCGGCATCAGGGTCTGCAAGCATTAGACGCCCCAGTTGGTGAAACTGATGGCGTATCGGCGTATCCTCGTGTTGGGGGGCGGGGAGCGGCGTGTCGGCGTATAGCGTGCTGGGGGGGCGGGGAACGGCACATCGGCGTATCGGCACAAGACTGTTGGGGCTATGCTGGCGGACCCTAACCCCGAAACTTTGAACTTTAGACCTTAGAGATTGTGGGAGCAAGATTCCGCAACCATCGTCCCCGTAAGATAGAGTTGGGGTTCCCCACTGTCTCCACTTCGCTACTCTTCCACCTGTATCAGCAAACTGTTGTTGATTATACTTTCCTCCTGGGTCTTGTGGTTTGCGAAGTCAACGTATAGCGTGCCAGTCTTCACAGCCTCTTCTGAACAGAGCTCGGGCTGCACCTTTGGCCTTGAAGTTATGAGCTCGTAGCACCAAAGTCTTACAGCCCGAACCCCAAAACTCAAAACCATCAAAGCCCAAACTATACCCTGAAGCCGACAGCCTAAATCCCAAACAGTACAATCCTAAAGCCCCGGTACAGAAGCCTAAATGATGACCGATGTTGTTCCTTAGGTTCCTTATTATAACTATACTATGAAGGAGCCCCAAAACCTTATTCTAATTACTAAGGCCCTTACATTAAGCGCTACAGCCCAAACCCACTGAGGCTTAAACGTGAGGGACGCGTCCACGCAGACCGTCCGAGATCCGGAGCGGCAGGCTCGGCCCAGGGGGTTCAGGGTGCCTTAGTTTCGGGGGTTTAGTGTTCCGGGGTTTGTGCGGTTTATAGGGTTTGGGGGTTTCGGGGTTCAGGGGTTTGGGAGTTTGATCTTAAACCGTCATTGAGGTGGTCGGGTTGTAAGATTTGGGTTTAAGGTCGGCACAACAGGCCTGAAACCGTGACATTCTCCAACCCTGAGGCGGGCTTTGGAGATGTGGGCTCGGGGTTTAAGACAGGAAAGACTGTGTCTTGTGTCTGGGGCTGGGGGTTTAGGATCTGTATTTTGAGATTTGCGAGTTCTTGTTTTGGGTTCAGGGTGGCCCATTTAAGTTCGAGGTTGTGGTGGCCATCGGTTTCTTGACAAGAAGAGCCAAAACTCAAAGCCCAAATCCTACCTATAGTCTCCACTGTATTTCCTTTTTGGCTTAAACGGTTTTATATTTAGGATTCGAACCTCAAAAAGGAATTGCAATGGAGACTTTAGGTAGATGTTGAAGTAAAATCCACACCCCACATCCGAAAAAACTTCAACCAACGACTGCAAGGATGGTGGCTTCGAGACCATCTGGCGCCTGCGGCCGCGAGGTGTCTGCCGGGACACCGGTTGGTCTAGGGCGAAAATAAGGGAGTTGTTCTGTGGGTTTGGAGTCCAGCCTTGTGAGGATTTTAGGATTATATTTTATGCGTTGCTCGGGGTTGCTCTCATGTCATGGTCCGCTGTTGGCTTTGGACTGGATGTGGGGTTCTGGAGGTGAGTTGCATGTGCAGGCGTGTTCTTGATCCTGCTACGTTATACCTAAGCACAGCAGCCACGCACCGCTGTTCGCAACAGAAAGAGCGGTTTAGCTACAAGTGCACTGGGGCCATGTTAGAGCAACTGGAGCTAAACCAAAAAAATCCACATGCGTGCTTCCGGTTCAAAACCTACACCTTGAAGCCCTGGAATCCCATGAAGTAAACCCTAAGCTCCCTCCGTATATTTTCATACTTGCCCTAAACCCCTAAGCCCCTAAAGCCTTGAACCCTTGAACCCTTAACCCTTCAACCATCAGCCTCCTAACCTCTCGAGCCTTAAGCTTAGGGCACAAGAAAATCCTGAAAGCCTCAGCCCAGAGCTTGGACCCCTCACCCCCTCACAGACCCCAATCGTCCCGGCGAAGGCATGGAGTCCTTCCCTCACTTCGCAAAGCCCAAGAAGGCGATTTGCGCGTTTGGGGTTTCAGGAAGTTTCGGGTTTGGGGAAGCTGAGGGTTTGGGGTTCAGGGTTTGGGGTGCGTGGCCAGGCATGGCATTCGGGGTTTAGGGCTTTAGGGCCTCGGGTTTGGGGGCTTGTTTCTCCGGAGTTCTGCAGTTTGGGCTGTAGGCTGGCCTTTTCGAAGGGTCGAATTTTGGGGAATCTTCTTACAGACCGTTATTCTACGGCGGCAAGCAGACTTACTGTGTACGGTTTCAGGACTCTTTCGGAGTTTGTTCCAGGCTGTTCCTGCCACGGCGCGGCAGGCGAAGAAGAGAGGCAAAGACGCCGAGGCTATGGTGCTGCAGGCGGGGCTTCGTGCTGTTTAGTTTGTAGTTTTTTCCAGTTGTTGTTGATTACTTTGGCGTTTTTTTGGCGTTGATGGCTAGAAGCGGCTAGAACGTTTCGCCAGTGTTTCTGTGGGACCAGAACCCTAAACCCTAAACCCTAAACCCTAAACCCTAAACCCTAAACCCTAAACCCTAAACCGGTGACATCATCCGGGGTCCAATCCTGCATCGGGCCTGCTCGGTTGAATGGGGGGCAGGAGCTGAATGTGCACCCTACAGCGTGGTTTCGGATTCAGGGTTTATGTGTATGTATGTGTGTATGTATGTATGTATGTATGTATGTATGTATGTATGTATGTAAATATATATATTTATTTATTTATTTGTTTGTTTGTTTGTTTGTTTGTTCATTTGTTTATTTATTTATGTATTTATTTATCTATTTATATAATACATATATATATATACACACATACACGTACATACATGTGTTTTTTTAGAGTTTTAGGGTTGGGGTTTCGCTCTCTGTATTCAATGCTGCTCTCCCGAAACATGCCCTCCATGTTTAGGTCTCCACATGAATTTACGTTCCCAAACCGGACTGGTCCACAGGATGTGGAGGATGCGCCAGCGGTGGATCCGCGAGATCCGAGCGAAAGGACCAGCCAAGCCACGATGACAGGGATGTCTTGGATTCATGGGTTCAGCCTTTGGTTTGGGTTTTATCGCTTGGGGCACTTCAGCGGTTGTGCTTTAGGGTTATGGATGTGGGCCAAGTGCAGGGTGTAGGTGATTAGGGTAAGCAGTGTAGTTTTAAGGCGACACATACCTCAAATTTCAAGACCTGGACCCTAACTGAAACTCCAAACACCCGAAACCCTGAACCACAGGAAGGAGAAGGACGCCTGGGTTGTTAGCTTACTGCCAAACTTTAAACTGAACAGGGACCTCATAGTTGACTCTGTTGTGTCTGCAATACCCATAAGTCATGCGCACAGCCTTTATCCCTCAAAGCCGAAACCTCAGACGCTAATTCTCTCTACGCCATCGCACTTGCATTGCGACCCTCATTAGAACGGTTCCAACAGAAGACCCCAGCTCCGCAGCAAGCCCTGAGTGCAAGGTTTAGTGTTGTAGAAGGGTGATATTTTTTACCCCCGAGATAAACTCCCTTGGATTAGGGTTCAGGCGCGGTAAGCCCCCTCAACTCCAAACCTTCCCCTCAATCCCAAACCCTAACCCAGAGAGCCCAATATCCCTTAATTCAGGAACATACCTTAGATCATAATATGAAGGCCCCTGTAATTTAAGGTATAGATTCCTTATTTAAGGGGTATTGGGCTCTCTGGGGAACCCTAAACCGAATAAACCCTAAACCCCCTAAACCCCTAAATCCTAAACCCCTAAACCCTAAACCCCTAAACCCTAAAAGGGAAACCCTGAACCAGTCTTCAGCTTCGCAGGAAGAGGGCCCGCATCGAGGAGCCCGGTCGGCTGGCGGAGGAAGCGCCTGAAGTCGAGGCCCTTGATCATCGGATTTGGGGCTTAGGAGTTAAGGGTTTAGGGTTTCATAGGGTGTGGGAGCTTGGGAAATGTTGGGTTCACAGAGCTTTACTTTTCAGGTTTTGGGGTTTGGGGTTGAGGATTTGGGGTTTGTAGAGGGGTAGGGGTTTTCGTTTTCGATGTAGGTCCACGTAAGTTCTGCATACCTGTGCCGCTGCAGCACATATACACGTTCCCACGGGTTTTACATGTGCAGAATTCCGCTACATTTGCAGGGGCACATACACATGCCTCGACACATCCTCAACCAGCATCCGTCTATCCTACAATCCACCCACCCTAAGCCCTAAAATCGAAACCCTAAGACGTAGCCACCTTATAGAAATGCATAAGCCCAATCCGTGCAATATCGGTAGGTAGATACATGGGCCCTAAACCCTGAACCCTAAAGCCGTACATAGGTAGAGGCTGACAGCCCGCGAGGTCGAGCCGTGCTAGGAACGATGGTGCCGACAGACGTACTGGGTCCTTGTTGGATACATTTTTACATGTTTGTTATAATACAACCTTAATAAGGATTAAAAATGATCATTTCTAATATGGCCTCAACAGGGAACCAGAGTAGAAGAGAGATTTCAGCTTCTCGGTTTTGAGGCTTCAGAGTTCTCGGCTTTGTAGGATTGTTTAGGGTTGTAGGATGTAGGGTTTTGGGAGTGCTTCGATTGAACAGGTCACTTGCAAGAGGCGAGGGCGCTACAGGATGTAGGAAGGGGATAGCCCGGGGTTTAGGTATAGGGATTGCTCCTGACGCCGTGCATCAGTGAACCCCAAAGCCCCTACACTCCCCATGCTCTAAACCCTAAAGCCCTAAAGCTGCGTAAGCCTAAACCGTAATCCCTAAGCCCTGAACCCTAAACCCAAAAGCTCTATGCGTCCATGAGCCCTAAACCCTAAACCCTGAAACCCTCAACTGAAACCCTGAAACCCTAATCCCTAAACCCTGAAACCTTGAAACCCTAAACCCTGAAACCCTGAAACCCTGAAGCCCTAAACGCCTGAAGCCCTAAACCCCATTTTGGGCCTAAGCCGCAACCCCCTAAATCGGCCAGAAGCGCTTCCAGGAGATCGGCGAGGGACCCGCGGTCGATCCGCGAGAGCCCGTCGAAAGGAGTTGCCCACCGTTTGTATCCCAATTTGAGTAGGGTTTCGGGTTTAGGGCTTTAGGGCTTTAGGGCTTTAGGGGGTTTAGGGTTTGGGGTTTGTATCCCAATCCCCGGAATAGGGTTTCGGGTTTAGGGGTTTAGGGGGTTAAGGTTTGGGGTTTGAGGGTTTTAGGGGTTTCGGGTTTAGGGTTTTGGGTTTCGGGCTTTAGGGTTTTAGGGTTTAGGGTTTAGGGTTTAGGGATTTAGGGTTTTAGGGCTTTAGGGCTTTAGAGATGCTGATAAATGGGTACTCCTCTGAATTAGCGCCCCTTTTCAGGT
>CAJNJA010011673.1:0-13523 GCA_905231915.1 Symbiodinium necroappetens | reverse complement strand
TTCTATCGGCAGTGTCCAACAAGTCTTGCTACCTTTAAGGGTCGAGGTTCCTACATTACATTTCAGTACCAAACTAAGCTTCTTGCGAATGGTCCGGTAATATGGAACCCTTAGGATGCCTGCAAAGGCGCCTTCATGATTTTCGATACGGTTTTGGAGATGATCATACGCAGAGAACCCAATATTATACCTTAGTTAAGGAATACACCTTAAATTATAGGGGCCTTAATATTGTGATTTAGGGCATATTCCTCAATTAAGGGGTTTTGGGTTCTCTGAGTACCGGACTATTGGAGAGGAACACTGTTACTAACTTGTCGAACCTAATCGAAGCCTTTAGCCCAGCGCCATGGCGGTCCATGAAGACCTCAGGGACCATGACGCGGGAGCAGCGCGGTTCGGACGCGATGAGCTTCTTCATCTTCTGCTGGTTCAAGGCCTGGGTTTCGGGTAACGGGTTTGGGGTTCAAGGTTTAGGGTCTACGGGGCTTTGCGTTTGTTGGGGTTGTTTATAGGGTTTTGGGTTTGGGAATTAAGTTGCTTAAGTTCCAAATCTTGGGGCTGGCAACACTCCATGATGCGGGCAACGGGCCTTGCCACCACAGGGGAGAAGACTGTTAGCATCAGTAGCTGCAACAAACTATCTTTCATGTGCGCATATCACTACATTCATGCAAACACAAACAATCTACGTACTAGAAGGCCATTGATTTAAATCATGCTTCGGCGGGCTGGAGATGAACTTGCACCCATTGATCCCGCCACGGTTAGGGTTTAGGGTACAGGGTTTTAGGGCATAGGGTTTAGGGTATAGGGTATAGGGTTGAGGGTGGGTTTAGGGTTTAGGGTGGGCAGTAAACCAAGCTCAATCTCATCACATCCCAATCACGGCGCCTCGGACTATGACCACCACAAAGAGCCTTGAAGCCCCTGTGCAGGAAAACGGTTTAGGGTTTAGGGTTTAGGGTTTAGGGTGGCAACACTAAGAATGAGAAAAGCAAAAAGACCCAAACGGGAAGCTGTTTAGAACAACTGTAACAACGCAAATTGGAGATATCTGCACAGCTACCAGCTGCAGTTTGAAGCTGAGCTACGGTTAAGGGCTATGGGTTCAAGTTCCAAGGAGAAGCGAATTAAACCCTAAACCCTAAACCCCCATTTCCGCGAAATGTCTTGAACCTCCCCACCTCGTTCCGAAAGTCGAGCTCTGTGTAGAGGCCTTCTCCAAACACTTCAACGAGAGCCTGTTGAAGTGCCAGTGCCAGGTTCTATGGCGTAATGTAGGGGCTTGAATACTGATTAGAATAGGGTTTTGGGGTATACTAATACCATACTTATAATAAGGAGCCCCCCCAAAATACTATAGGTCATTATGAAGGCCCCTATATGATATATGGATTTTTGGAAACTGGGGTTTAGGGTTGATAGCTTGTGGGGGGATTTCAGATTTACGATTTCCCCGGAACCCCCAAACCTGCTAATCAAGAACATATTCTAAGAAATACAGTATGTGATCAACAATCAGCAGTTATAGTCTTTGCAAGCATATTGTGCGAACCCGTCGTAACTCACAATCCTAGCAGCTTCCATGCTTCAACTGAGCCTGACAGAAGTCTAATGAGTTGGGATTGGGGATAAGGGGAATTATTTTCGGGATGCTGTGCATGACCGGTGTACCGAGTGTTCGAAATCGCGGCATTCTGAACAACGCAATTGAATCCCGACACGCCCTCGTCTGGCGACAAACAAGACCACACAGTCAAGAAACCCTAAACCCAAAGCCTTAAACTCTAAACCCCCTACACCCTAAACCCCTAAACCCTGAACCCTGAACCCTTAAACCCTAATAGAGCCTCTCCGAAAACGTCGCCCTGAACTCGGGGCTCCAAACCCCCAAAGACTCTCCAGGAAAGAAAAAATCGGCCACAGAGCCCCACAGCGCCCCCTAAGTAGGGTTTAGGGTTCAGGGTTTGGGATTACCTTATTCTATGAGTCCTACTGGGAGCGCCTTAGCTGGGACCTAACCCCGAGTCTGAAAACCTTGCGAAGAGGTTTAGGGCTTACCCATGGGCCCGTGAGTAGCTCCTTTTTGGGATTTGGGACTACCTTATAAGACCCTAAACCCTAAACCCTAAACCCGAAACCCTAAACCGTGGCTCTAAATATAAACCATAAAGAGGAACTACTTAGGGGCCTATGGGTAGCTTGGGTTGGAGGATGAAGGATTTAGAGATGTCTAAGCTCATCCTGCTGGTTGTGGGGTTGTTGGTCAAGCTTGCAGTTTAGGGCTTAGGGCTTAGGGCTTAGGCTTTAGGGTTTAGGGTTTAGGGCTTAGGCTTTCGGGTTTAGGCTTTAGGGTTTAGGGGATCGTGCCTTCCAGTCAGTGAGCTGGCTGGTGAATCGCGATGCAAGGTCGGTTGTGACGGCTGCAGCTTTCCGCATGACATACCTGGGCTGATGCTCTAAGCTTAGGCCCCTAAGTAGTTCCTTTTTGTGGTTTGTATTAAGAATCCCATAAGGGAATCCCGAACAGGAACTACTTAGGGGCTGATGCTCTAAGCTTAGGAGTTCGCGCAGGTCAACAACCCAAACGACGCGACGGAACTCTGACGAGTGGGAAGCTACGTACCAGGAACCGGATAGGGGAACTTCACCGTTGGTTCCTTCGAGCTCCAGTTGCAAAAGGCCCTAACATAGACCGGCAGGATCTTGTGACATGATCACTGGCCCGGTGCTCCTCGAAAAATGCATGATCTCAAAGTACAACCTCCGATGTGGGAAGGCCTGCAATGAAACCGCAACATACCTGCCCCCAAAGACAACAGTCATAAAATTAAATAACATAAGCCCTACACCCTAAACCCTATTAAGTACAGCCTGAAGTGAAGGCGTCCAGGTTCCGTGACCCTGCTTGGTAAGAGGCTGAACTGCAAGCTGAAAACTACTAGCAGCGAAGCTCTCGAAGTTCTAGTGCCCTAGAGGCCGTCTAAATCCCTTTAACCCTACAGCCAAAACCCTACTAGAAACCCACAACACCACCGATAGGCCCCTAAGTAGTTCCTTCTTGTGGTTTTTTTTTAGAATCCTATAAAGGAATCCCAAAAAGGAACTACTTAGGGGTATGGGTACACCCTACTCCCCGGAACACCAAAGGCGGGAAGATCCCTGAAGCCTTTCTTCCCCAGAGGGTCCATATATACTACCATTATAGAATTAGGTCCCAAAAGACCATCCATATTATGGCTTTTTGGGACCTAATTCCATAATAGTAGTATATGTGGACCCTTAGGGTTCATTGATTTTTCAAACGGGTGGCAGGTCGCGGCTGATGGTTGGCAGCGCACCCGGTCGCTGGACCTTTCTCTTCTTGTTGGGCCGTGAAAGCGCGGGTTTAGGACTTAGGACTTTGGTAGGGTTTAGGGTTTGGGGTTTAGGGTTTAGGACTTTGGTCTTCTGGTGGTATTGAGGGGATTCCGGGCCTACGCACTTATGGAACTTATGGATTTATAGGGTTGAGCTTCAGGATTTAGGGCTACAAGCCCTGTAGACACATAATGCAGGCACTTCTTGTTCCTCTGAGCTGATATTCACACATACCTGAAAGCACCGCCAAACAGAAGGAACACCGGCACAAAGAAGATACCGATAGCCCGAAGTTGGAGTTTCGGCGCCTCACTTTTTGCCATACCTAATCTCAGACCAAAACAACTCTTGACCTGCATACGACAAACGGATTCACCACCAACCTACAGCTGAAGGGCTTTTGCACTCCAATTATGGGAGAACAGCCTACTGTTTGTAGGGTTTGGGACCCTGGGCCTATAATCCATAGCCACACGAAAAGCGTGAAATCCAGCAGTTGGCCTTCACAGCCACCTCATCACCAGTCTCCTTCAGCTTGGCCTGTGCAGAGTGTAGTCTACCCATAGGCCCCTAAGTAGTTCCTTTCTGTGGTTTATTTATATTTAGAACCCTATAAGGTAATCCCAAAAAGGAACTACTTAGGGGCCTATGGGTAGGGCCTTACCCAGACCTGTACAGGGATCTAAACCATGGAACTCCGCTAGAGCAGCCCATGCTGAGCCACCCAGAACTACTGTTGATGATATAAATCCTGCATGACCTTAAGGACCCTAAACTATGGGAATTCTGGTATATTCCTCATTATGGTAATGCAGGATTTATATCGTAGGATAGCTTTGGGGGGCTCCTTGTTGTACATCCTTTAGGGTGCCTGGGTACGGACTAGAATAGGGCTTGCGGGCGCAACGAGGCATACTTCAACAACGGACTGTAAGGGAAATCTTCAAACCTGCGGGCTGCCTGTCGCCCGAAAAAACCTACCTGTTAGAAGCACTACAGAAAGAAACCCAACAAAAAAACCAGAAAACAACAAAGTTGTAGGCTTTTGGGCTACAGATAATTCGACCACTGCTTTATGTCGGATGGTCTCGGTAGGACTTGATCTTGTCGCCTGGTTAACTAAAGGGGTTCAGGTTTTGGGGCCGTTTAGGGCTCGGCGCCAAGTCTAGCTTTGTTTGGGGCTCTTTCTCCTCGCTGGCGGTGGTGGTGGTGGTCGAAACTTCGTACAGCGGGAGGTCAAGGTTTAGCGGATTACGGCTAAACAGTCAAAATAATAGGAAATTAGAGGGTCACAAAATCTCAGCACTGAGCCTAGACTGACAGGAACGACACTCGTCAACTTGCAGGGCTGCCATTCGCCCGAGGTTTAAACTTTCAGGGATTAGGGTTCAGGGCAAATCGGGTTTCTTCTGAAACGTCTTCCCTTCCAGGTATCGGCTGACGCGGAACACCAAGCCCTGCAATCACTAGGAGGCCAACTCCCATGCTCGACCCAATACCGAAATATAAAGACAAAAGACCTGGCGCAGCCGCAAAATATGTGTTGGGTCGAATATCTACTGATGTGGCTGAAAGCACGGGCTTTGACCTGCATGCTCAGCGAACGTCAAACGGTTGCGCGTTTAGGGTTAGGGCTTAGGGGGCGTTTCGACCCTTCTAAATGATGTGAAGCTCGGTCTCAAGGGACAGAATGTTGCACCAAACCCTTGAGGCATCCGAGTTAAGGACTCAAGAATTTAGAAGAAACGTTCCAGGTCAAAGGACCGCCCACACCCTTGAAACTTACATACTCTCACACCCCTCAGTTCGGTTTCCAAAATGAACCCGAACACCCCAGACTGCGATCTTCCAGTGTTATGGCTTTCGTTGATTCACCTCTGAACGGTATGCTTCATGCAACAGCGCAGTTTACCACCATGAGCATATTAGATATCTCTCTCTCTCTCTCTCCATATACATATGTATATATGTGTGTGTATGTATGTGTATATGTATATATATATATAGATATCTGTATGCATATATATATATATTATAGATAGGCTCCCTCAAACTTGTCAAGAAACATCGCAACAAAGACCATGCATTTGGCCATGTACTCCGCAGAGAGCTCCGAGTCCTTCTGTCTCAAATGTTCTGCCAGGGACAAGTAGATGGGCTCGAATGACGCGGAAGCTGCAAAATCTCTCGCACGTCCTGAAAAATCTCAACCTGAAACCCGAGATTGTAGTAGGAAGACTAGGATTGCCAAACAAGCCGTGCATCCCGAAACTACACAGGGACGAACTGCAAATCGGAGATACATACTTGACCTGAATTCGCCAACTGCCTTGTAGACTTGGGCCAAGCTCGCTGCGGCCACAGGCTCCGCTGAAAATTCGGAAAAGACCTTTGCTAACAAACACATTGGGTTCAGGGTTTCTTTTGTTTAACGGATGTTGGACTTAGGCCCTTCCAACATCTTGAGCTTGCAGCGACCTTTTGTGGGTTTGCTGGTTCAAAGTTTGAGGGCCCTACATTTGGCATTGATATCTTCGGTACGTGGCTGGAAGACCCTTTCAAGTTTGAAGCTGCTAGTCCCACGGCCATGCTGCGGAATTGGGTATCTCCCTGCATGCTTGCGCTTGACACCGGGTGACGTCTTTCAAGCATGATATCTTGCTGCTTAGCTTCACTTTTTTCCACGGGCTTGTCATGCAGAGGACAACGATGGGCCAAATTTCAATATCTATGACATGCTCGTAGGAACGGCGTGGCTGGTAGGCTGCCTCCCTGGCCTACCTTGAGCCCCAGGCCAAAATGCTTACATATGTTTACATGTGGCCCATGCGTTTTTAAGGCAGGATTTCGTAATCGCAGCCTGGCCCGTTGAAAACGATTGAAGACTGGTTCCTGCGTGTCTGTTCTTCTGTTCTTTGTGTGTGTGGGTGCGCCCGCGCATGTGTGTGTGTGCTTGGTTTTATGCAAATGATGCAATGTCCCAAACAATAGTTCAGCTGCGATCGTCGTCATACTCGGTAGACTGTCGCAACATGCCACGCACGTGGGTATGACCACGGAGCAGTGTGTAGAAATCAAGTGCGTTACCTAGTGTGTCAAAAGGCTAGCGGCTGGCGAACCTGAACTTCGGGCTTTGTGGTCAAGCTGCCTCAACCTAAACCTGACACCTACCCTGAAACTTTTTTCCCAGCTACGTGCTGCTAGCAACGATCATGTTTAGTTTTGACAACAGTCAAGATTATGCACTATGAAAACGAACAAACCCGGAGTCCCTGGGCCCCCAGCTTAAATCCCAAAAGACCAGCATGCGAAGTCTCTGCACACTACTCCCGAATGTAATGAACCAGGCACACTTACGTGGCGACTAAGCCCTGCACCCTGAACACTGAATCAGAATTCTAATTCATGGTTGGGGTCCTTTACATCACCTTCATAACAACCCCACAGAACCAAAACCTCGTAGAACTTTTTGAAGGTTAGGGATGGATGCTACTACTCGTTTAGGATCTAGGTTCGGCCCGTCTGTGGTGTAAGAGTGGCCATGTAGCGTTGTAGAGGGGACGCTTAGATCCTAATATGTTGCCTGATTCTGCATCACCGAAAGCACCAAACAAGAGGTGCAACACCCTAGCAAGTGAACCTGGATGTTTACAGGATCAGGTCCCCGGGATTTGTAATATTCCGTTGCACTTTGATGCAAGTTCTCATGACGACAAGAGGCCATGTCGAATTTCATGTTAGGTTGTTAGGCCATACGGTTGATGGTACAAATCCTGCATTGCCCATAATAAGGAATATACCCTACTTCCCACAGTTTAGGGTCCTTAAGGTCATGCAGGATTTATACCATCAACAGTATGAGGCCACGAATTCCTGACCTTGGTCTTGTAAAAAATACACAAAGAGACCAGACCTTCCAAGCCTCCTATGCGGCTACCCATAGGCCCCTAAGTAGTTCCTTTTTGGAATTACCTTACCCTAAGGGTCCATGTACCCAAATAGTATATACTTTGGCCTTAAAGTAGTCCCTATATAGGTACCGTGGGGCCAAAGTATATGCTATTTGGGTACATGGACCCTTAGGGTTATAGGATTCTAAATATAAACCACAAAAAGGAACTACTTAGGGGCCTATGGGCAGGATACAGGAAGTAGATGTGCGCTCCTACTTGGGGAATGCTCTGCAACTCATCACATTTCAATGGTCCCACTATACGGCAGAATGCTCCACTAGCATAGCCTCATGAGGTGAGACACTGCTAGAAAGGCTCCCTAAACCCTAAACCCTACATGTGTAAGTGAGGAGGGAGGCGAGCTGGCGATACTGTCAACTAACAAAAAGCGGCGTCTGAGTTGTCCTACTACATTTTTCCCCAACAATATTTAGTTTAGGGTTTAGCGTTTAGGGTTTAGGGTTTAGTATTGTAAAACCAAAGTCCTGGACTTAAACTATTGAGGGCCATGCACTAAGCTGTTGCTATCGGTTGTTTTTAGACCAGTCAGTGCCCTGCCTGCACCCCTACGGGTCCAAAAGACCTGATAGTGAGGTGTTTGGCCCCTACGGATCCAAAAGACCTGATAGTGAGGTATTTGGTTTACAGATATTAGTGTTGAAGGTCAGTATCTTGGAGACTATATGATTACTTAACCCTAAATCCTAAACCTTATAAACTCGAGTTAGTAGGTACTTGGACCGCAGGGCACTGCCTAAAATTCCGATGTCTAAGGCGCTCCAGATCGCTCCAGAGCTTCCGTTCAGGCTTACCAAAGGGTCCTTTGTACTGTTATGGGGGTTACTTCCCTGAATCATAATAGTAATTCCTATTACAGAAACCCTACATTTCACTATATAGGTACATAGGACCCTTTGGGTTATAGGGATGTACCCACCTGTAACCCTAAACACCTACCGTCTTGAAAGGAATGAGACAAAGAAAACCACTAGGATCCATCATTCTAAGGAAGTGGACAAAGAAACCACATAGGGTCCCTCTGGTTGGGCTTTTTGGGGCCGCAGGTACCGTTTTTGGTTCAGGGCCTGTAGAGTTTCAGGTCTATAAGGGTAGGTTTAGGGCCTATGTATAGGGTTTGGGGTGTAGCCGTTTAGGGTTTAGGGTTTAGAGGTTTAGGGTTTCGGGTGTAGCCGCTATTTTCTTTGGAAGGTTGAAGTGTCGGATTTGGATGGAACATCCAACCGCCCACTGCTGCTAAGCCTTAGATCCATGCACCGTCAAACAACCTTAAAACCCAGACAAGCATCTAAGTTCTACGCCCTAACCAAAAACAAAACTCTCTAAACCCAAAAACTCTCTAATTGGAGTGGGCATCCCCCTCAACCCAAAACCCTAAAACCCTAAACCAAGCCATCCCAAAACTCCAAACCCTATTCTTAAACCGAAAGATCAGACCGGGCCGAAGGCGCGGAAACGCGTGTGTGTAACTCATGACAGGCCCCAGCGATCGGGGTTTAGGGTGTAGGGCCAAACTTCCAAAACATCTCTATGGGGTCCCCTAAGGGTCCAAAGGACCTAAAAATAAATAGGTACTTGGATTGCGGATAGTAGTTCTGTAGGTTAAGGCCCTCCTAAACCCAAACCCCTAAAGGCCTGAACCCTACAAATCCCTAAACCCTATAAACCCTAAACCCTACATCCCTATAAGCCCTACGACCTCGTCCACACTCTTGCCCAACTCCTTCTCGATGATCGCGCGCGCCTCTTCCGTAGAGAAGGTGGCCTCTGAAGATGTCTTGGCTTAGTGGGTTTACCCATGGGCCCCGAAGTAGTTCCTTTTTGGGATTACCCTATAGGATTCTAAATATTATAAGCCACAAAAAGGAACTACTTAGGGGCCTATGGGTAGGGTCTCAGGGGTTTAGGTTTTAGAGGTTAAGGGGTTTAGGGTTTAGGGTCTTAGGGGTTTAGAGGTTTAGGGATTTAGGGGTTTAGGGGTTTAGGGGTTTAGGGTTTAGGGGTTAGGGTTTTAGGGTCTTAGGGGTTTAGGGGTTTAGGTGTTTAGGGTTTTGCGGGTTTAGGGTTTTAGGGTTTAGGGTTTAATAGGGGTTAGGAGTTTAGGGTTTGGGGTTTAGGGTTTGGGCTTAGTTGCTGAGTTCAGAAGCTTAAACATATGTACTCTTTCAGTTCTATAAGGATCAGACTATCCCAAAAAGTTGAATGGGTTTAGGGTTCAGGGTTTACGCTACTAAGGGCCCTTTAAAGGACCCAACAATCTGGGTGCTTGGATTTCGGAGAACTCGTAGTTCTGTAGCTTAGTATTTGGGAGGGTTGGGGTACTCGAACCCTCAGGGCCTTAGGGCTTTGGGATTAGGCTTTGGGATTTAGGGTTTAGGGTTTAGGGTTTTAGGGCTCTTCAAAACTTCGTTTTCGGGTAGGCTCCGGGCTTAGCGTTCAGGTTCAGGGCACAGACTTTGATCCCATGCTTGCACTAGTAGTCTCAAGTGCAGCAGATTAGCAGCAGTGACAGAGATTCTTCCTGTTTTTGCTGGAGGTGCAGGAAGGGAGAGCGGGTGGCGGGCTCTGGGACGGACTCGGAGCTTTGAGCTGTACGATTGTTTTGGAGCACTTTCTGTGGGGCTTCGTTTAGGGTTTAGGGTTTCAGGGTTTTGGGTTTAAATGGGATTTGGCTGTTCGCGGGAATCATGCAACCTCTACACGCGCAAGACTACTGCAACGGTATCGTGTGGGCCTATTGCTCTGGCTTCAGCGTGCACTTCAAGAGCAAGCCAGGTCGGGTTCCACCGTTTTCTGCTAGAAACGACAAAGCAGAGGACCAAGCTACACCAGTCCCCGCTTGATGCCAAGGCGCAATGTCGTCTTGAAGGGAACTCAACCTTAAGCAAGAACACCCTAAACCCTAAACCCTAAACCTTAAACCCAAAACCCTAAACCCTAAACCTTAAACCCTAAACCCTAAACCCTAAACCTTAAACCCTAAACCCTAAACCTTCAAGCAGCTGCGAGCTGGGTCGAACCGTGGGTGAGGACATGGTTGAGAGGGCCGGAGAACCCCAACGGCGAGCCCTTGCAAACCCTCGAACTGCAACCTCCAAACCGTACATCCGAATCATTATCAGCCCGCCGTCCTTAGCATGGTAGTCGGGCTGCTGCTGCTGCTGTTGCTGCCATAAACCCTGAACCCAGGCCAGACACGCAGCCATGCGACGGCTTCTATGAGCTCAAGGAACCGCAAGTAGTGTTCAGGGTTTAGGACTAGGGTTTAGGGTTCATGGACCGTCAAGTCCAGACTAAAGACGAAGCCTACGTCCCAGTGTAAGCGAAGCTTTGCATCATCTCTGCCGATGTCCACTTGCCTGAGTACTCGTCATAAATGTACCATTAATGTGCATGTACACAGGTATATTTACATACATATAAATTATATCTATATCTATATCGATATCTATCTATCTATATATATATATATACATATATACACATACGCACACACTTACACGTACACCTGCTATACACGCACTACACATGCACATCTACATGTTCATGTAATTTCACAGTACATATACATACACGTACATATATATATATATATTATATACATATTTATATATATATAAATACATATATATATATATACACATATACATACATACATACATACATACATACATACATACATACATACATACCCACATACGGAGGTCTTCATCGGTTGAACCCTGAACTCTAAACACTAACCTAACGGAGGTCTGGGAACTTTCATCGTGCTTTCCAAGACTTCGGCGTGTGTTTTGGACCTTCGAGGGCTGACAAGACCATTTCTTAACGGAGCTCGTTCAGGCTTGAGGCATTTAGGATCTGAGGAGACTGTCCGACTTAAAGTTGAGGGTAAGAAAGCCCCTAGACTATTGCTGAAACAACGTTTGTCGGCATCTTTGGACGGTCAAGACACCTGTGCTGCAAGCAAGTTGACCAGAAGAGGCTGCAGCCTGTACTCGGTGAAGCTGAGACATCTTCCCTGCACTCCGATGCCCATGGCACTGTCAGCAAGTGGATTTTACAATGACTCAAGCCATCCACCTTCGCTGGCAGCGCTGTTTGACTCGCAGCAAATGTGCAACCTCCACGTGGCCATTGAAGTCTGCGAGAAACAGCGCTGTCATGCCGACATCGTCGCAGCAATTTTTATCAGCACCCGCTTCAAGCAGCAAGCGTGCAACCTCCAAATGACCCTTCTCGGCTGCGAGCATCAGCACTGTCTTGCCGTCATCGTCACAGCAATCTTTGTCAGCACTCGCTTCAAGCAGCAAGCGTGCAACCTGCAAGTGACCTTCGTCGGCTGCGAGCATCAGGGCGTTCCTGCCGTCGTAGTTTGACCAGGCGTCTTTTTCAGCACCAGCTTCAAGCAGCAGACGCAAAACCTCCAAGTGACCATTGCTGGCTGCGAGCATCAGCGATGTCATGCCGAAATCGTCGCAGCAACTTTTATCAGCACTCGCTTCAAGCAGCACTCGTGCAACCTCCAAATGACCCTTGTCGGCTGCGCGCATCAGCCCTGTCTTGCCGTCCTCGTCGCAGCAATTTTTATCAGCACCCGCTTCAAGCAGCATGCGTGCAACCTCCAAATAACCTTTGTCGGCTGCGCGCATCAGCACTGTCTTGCCGTCATCGTCGCAGCAATGGCAATGTTTATCAGCACCCGCTTCAAGCAGCAAATGCAAAACCTCCAAACGACCTGCGTCGGCTGCGAGCATCAGGACGTTCCTGCCGTCATCGTGGCAGCAATTCTTATCAGCACCCGCTTCAAGCAGCAAGCGTGCAACCTCCAAATGACCCTTCTCGGCTGCGAGCATCAGCACTGTCATGCTGTCATCGTCACAGCAATCTTTGTCAGCACTCGCTTCAAGCAGCAAGCCTGCAACCCGCAAGTGACCGCTGTAGGCTGCGACAATCAGTGCTGTCTCGCCGCGACGACCGCAGCAATTTGTGTCAGCACCCGCTTCAAGCAGCAAGCGGGCAACCTCCAAATGACCGTTAACGGCTGCGAGATTCAGCGCTGTCATGCCGTCATGGTTCCAGCAATCTGTACCAGCACCAGCTTTCAGCAAGCAGCGGATGATGTTAGTGCGATTCAGTCGAGCAGCATTTGCCAGATCTTCTGCCGCCAAGCGTGGGATATTGAGACTTGGCGGAAGGCCATCGATGGTCACCAGCACCAACTGCAAATCGGCGTGGCATCTAGCTTGACATCGTTGTCTAAGACACAGCCACCTTGCAAAAGTTGCTGCAGATACACAGGGAAACCATATAAGTCACGAAGATACTTCTTCAACGCTGCTACATCCTCGCACACCACAGCGTCCTCGACAGCGAGCTCCTGCCCAGAAGTTCTCCAAACACGAGGCAAATTCTGGAAGAGACTCATGATACGTCCAGGCGGCTTCACTGTAGCATTGGAACTGACAAATGCCTGAACCTCAGGCTCCGTTCGATGTCGAATCTTTTGCTCATGTGGCTACATAAAGCATCAGTATTGGGGCGGATATTGCTGCGATGCTGCACACGTCAGCGCTGCAAAAACAAGTTCCGCCTAAACCCTGGAAAGCCCTAACACCTAAATCAAGAAAAAACCGAACACTCTAAATCCTGTCATGCAAACTAAAAATCAGGTTTTAGAGTTGAAGGATTGAGGGTGAAAGATGATGCCAACATTGTACCACTTCACAGGTCCAACTTGAGCAAGCATTACTCCCTGGCAACCATCTGCTCGCAAGGAATTAGCCTCGTACAGTTGACGGTGTGCTCACTACCCATAGGCCCCTAAGTAGTTCCTTTTTGGGATTCCCTTATAGGATTCTAAATATAAACCACAGAGAGGAACTACTTAGGGGCCTATGGGTAGTACCATTGTCATAATTATTGGTATTGCTAGTGCTATTGCTATTTATTCCAGTACTACTATTGCTCTTACTTAAAACTGTTACTATAGCTGCGGCAGTACGGTAGGTTGCACCCAATCCCACGACTCGTCGTCAAGAGCCATGAGGCCAAATCGCTCATCGGGATCCGGGTCTGGGTCAGGTTCTGTTCTTGAGCAGGTCTGGCCGAACGCAGCAAGCTACAAGGGCTTAAGGTTTAGGGTTGAACCCTAAACCCTAAACCCTTAAAGCCCTAAACCCTTAACTC
>CAJNJA010011672.1:0-13523 GCA_905231915.1 Symbiodinium necroappetens | reverse complement strand
AAAAAAAAAAAAGAAATAATAATAAGGCCCCCATATTAGGGCTTGTTTGGTGAGAACGATGAAGGGCCTGAGGGTTTGCTATAGGTTTTCAAGATGGGGTCTTACACGGCTTTATATGGTTGCGGTTTAGGGTTCAGGGTTTCGGGTTTAGGATCTCGGAGGGTCCATGAGTGTGAGTGTGATGGTGTGCTTGTGTTTTTGTGGTCTGTCTGTGTGCCTCCTGCCTGACTGCCTGCTTGACTGCCTGCTACGGACACAGTGGCTGCCTGCGAAAAGTAGGGGGGCCAAGGATATCGCCCTACACCCTAAACCTTAAACCCTTAACCCCTAACCCCTAACCCCTAAACCCTAAACCCTAAACCTTAAACCCTAAACCCTAAACCGCATTACTTCGTACCCAACTCCAAAAGCTACTAATTATCTTAATTTAACCCTAAACCCCCAAACCCCAACAGTCCATGCACCCCCACACCACCCAAGGACACACCTTTGCATCAGCTCTAACGAGATTGGAGAAGAAGGCTCGCGCGATGTCGTGGAAGCAGCAAGAAGTAGACACACCTCACTACCGTACTCTTCTGTCCAAGATGAGAGAGGCTTTCAGAGGCTATTTGAGCTGGGTTGTGGCGGCCTAAGCCCCTAAACCTTTGCCGTCCGCGCAACCGTCCCTAGTCGCACCCAGGTTGCGCAAGCCAGGCTGTACATTGTTAGGGTATTGCATGCCTCGAGCCCTGCAACTTCAGGTTTTGAGGCTTCTGGTTATCTCTGTGGTCACTCTTGCGGTCGTCCAGTGTGTAATCATCCCTTGCAGCGCTTTTCGCGGCAGCCGCACATGCGCCACGTGCGAGGAAGAGGGAACCCCACCCACCTTAGGTGGTGCTGAAAAACCTCAGATTCAGATGCAGCTGAAGCCCAAACCCTAAACCCTACGGTTGATGATATAAATCCTGCATTACCCATAATAAGGAATATACCACAACTCCCATAGTTTCGGGTCCTTAAGGTCATGCATAATTTGCATCATCAACAGTATCTCCTGAGCCTTCAGAAGTCCCAAATCTAGGTAGGATTAGGGAGACCCCTTAAAGGGGACCCTTCTGAACCCTGCTTGTGGCTCTCTGAAAAGGGACCTTATTGAGAGGGTCTATATCCCCGAGGGTCCCCCCAATCCTAACTCCTACCCAAAATTTCCCGAAGCCTGAATGCAGGTGCCATCGCCTTCGCGGACACGCTGCGCCAGAATCGGACACTGCAGCAGCTGCTGATGAGCTTCTCGGTCTCGGATTTAGGTGATCAGACGACTGGGTTCTGGAGTACCATGCTTGAATACTTTTCTATTGGGCCTGTTCCTTAAAGGAACCAATATGAAATAAAAGTCTATACTTTTTTCTCCCTGGTTACTTCAAAGTCCAGAGAAACCCTAAACCCCCACAAATCCTCGGAACTCTGAACCGAACTACTTTTCAAAAGTAGGTTATATGATCTGGGGTTCTTATAACATTGAATAAAGCTTCCAATCTGTTTCGACAGTCTGACCACTTTGATGGTGGAGAAGCCGATCCTTCAGTTGCCCCGGTCAATAATTAGCCAAAGAATTCAAGACTGGAATTACGTAGTATAGAAGCCTAAATAAGCAGCTGCCCATAGGCCCCTAAGTAGTTCCTTTTTGGGATTACCTTATAGGATCCTAAATATAAACCACAACAAGGAACTACCTAGGGGCCTATGGGTAGATTATTCTGCAGCCTTCCTTATTGTTATAGTTAGTCTACGGGGGAGCTCAAAACCCTATTTTTATTATTATAAGGCCCGGACATTCTCGCCCCCAGGGTCCAGGTACCTACGCAGCATGCAGAGGTTTTCATCAGGCCCGGTCAAGGGTTCTAAACGCGCATTGCGAGGTTTCGATGAGGGTGTAAGGGTCCATGTAGCTAGGTAATGTACGCTTCGGCATTAAAGTAGCTTCTCCTTCTATCCGCACTTCAGGGCCAAAGTATATACTGCAGAGGTGCAAGGACCCCTAGGGCTATACTACAGCCCTCGCCCACCTGTCTCCCCAAACCCGACAGAATAGTAGGTCATGACCCCTTTAATAATAGGGTATAGCCCCGTAGAACAGTAGGTTTTTTGGATCCCCAGGTAGTCCGAAGGCTCAAAGTGACCCGAGCCTTTTGTATGTTCAGGGTTCTTGACCTTGTTTGAGGGTTTAGGGTTTAGAGGTTTAGGGGTTTAGGGGTTTAGGCTTTAGGGGTTTTAGGGTTTTAAGGGTTTTAGGGGTTTTAGGGGTTTTGGGGGTTTTGGGGGTTTAAGGGGTTTAGGGTTGAAAGGGTTTAGGGTTCGCCAGCGTAGCTTTGGCGCCCCAATTCCGCTGTGAAGCTCTTGGGAGCAATTTCTGTTCCTATAGGGGCACCCCTAAGCCCAACACCCACTGAGACTCCTCCCTTCATGTGGGCTTCCAAATCCCCAAATGAACATCTTCGCCTTTTCCAAGCTTTTTTTTTCGAGCCCTCCAAATTGGGGTTTTGGCCTTTTCCAATTCTTTTTCCAGGCACCGGTTTTTTGGACCCTTCCAGGGTTCTTTCACACCCAAAAGATGGGTCCAGCCAGCCGAATTGGCTTCCAGATTATCGATGTGGGCCCCCCAAATTGTCAATTTCGGGACCGCAGATTGTCAATGCTACGGCAGAATCCAAGGTCGTGTCTGCGGACCAGGTAAGAAAGTTGGTGGGTCTTTTGGAGCGGCTGCAAGCAGCAAACGTTTACTCACTGATGAAGAGCTGTCAGGTGGTCTCTCAGCAGAAGACCTGGGTCTCTCGCTGGACCATTGTCACGAGACTCCCAGGATACACAAGTTCGGAAGCCGAGCTTCGATATGTTTGCCAACATCTAGCCTACTCCAGTGCCGGACTTTTGTCCGTGTCCGACGCGACGGAGAGCAAGCACAAGTATCGCACTGGGGTCAACATCATGGCCTTGCCGCAGGTCTCTCTCAATGAACCCGTAGAGCTCATCCGCCTCCGGCGGGTCATCATTCTGCAGTGGTCTTCCGAGCACATGCTGCCGGACAGTCATATAAACCCTAAACCCCCAAACCCTAAACCCTAAACCCCTAAGCCCTAAACTCTAAACCCCCAAACCCTAAACTACTACGTCCCAAACTCCTCCAAGTAACGTCTTCGGCTCTCTGGTGTAATGTAGGGGCCTTAAGAATTAGAATAGGATTTTGAAATTGGGGTGTACTATACCAAAATTATAGTAAGGGACCCCAAAAATAGTATAGGGACCCGGGACTGAGGCTCCAATGCCTTGGGGGCCCACGGCGCTACCGCCTTGGCCAGTGCGCTGCGGGACCGCTCTAAGGCTATAGTCGGGCTTAGGGTTTAGGGTTAGGGTTTAGGGTTTTGGGTTTTGGGGTTTAGGGGTTTAGGGTTTAGGGTATCGTAGTAGGGTAGGCAACCTTAAGCTTTTGTGGGGTGCTGAAACGCCCTCTATGCTCCCAAACGGTTAGCCTTTGGTTCTGGACAAGTAAGAGGGCCCGTTGTAGTTTAAGGTATTTACGGTTTTGGACTTTGGAATTTATAGTGATTGGACCCTAAACCCTGAACCCCAAACCGTTTAGCAGATTTAGTGTTTACCCATAGGCCCCTAAGTAGTTCGAACCCTAAACCCTAAAACTTGAACCCTAACCCTAAACACCCTAAACCCTTAAACCGGAACCCTAAACCAAAAACCCTGAACCCTGAACCCCAAGGAACCCGAATGTTTAGGGTTTAGTAAGTTGACACAGTGAGCGACAAGATTTGAGCCTTTGGCGAACCGGGGTCTAGGTAGTACAGAAGCCTACATGACATAGTTACATATATATATATATACATACATACATATATTATTATTATTATTGTTATTATCCCTTGGGGTTCCCTCATTTTACTTATACTACAAAGGAGCCCAAAACAAGACTTTTAAGTATTCAGGCACCTACATTAGCTTTAAACCCCAAGCAAGAAGAATTCCAGAGTATCTTCGCAAGCATCCCACACCCGAATTCGGTTTAGTGTTTACAGGGTTCTTAGGGTTTAGAGTTTGGGGGTGTAGAGTTCAGGGTTTAGGAATCTTGATGTGTTTGGGGTCATCCTCTCCGCACCCATGCCAACAGCGACGGCTGGGAGCCCTTGAGGCCTCTTGCGCCATTATGCGCATGGATGCGTCGCAGCCACCGGGGATGGAAGAAGTCCCCTGGTCTGCCCCAGTTCGGGGAGAGATGGAAAACGGGCCGCACAATCGATGAGCCATATGGGTAGTTCTCTAAATTAGGGTCCCTGTTAGGTTCCCCAAAAATTACGGCACCCTTACAAAAAGGACCCTAAAAGTGACCCTAATTTAGAGAACTACCCATATGCACTCCAGAATCCTTGCAAAGAGAAGACACTTTGGCAAGTAGGTTTAGGAACCCTGAGCCCAAAGCCCTAAACCGTAAGCCCTATAAGCCCTATAAGCCCTAAACCCGAAACCCTAAGCCCTAAACCCTAAACCCTAAACCCCATAAGGGTTCTACCAGCGCCCAGAGCATCTCGCGAGTGCTCACCGCCACAAGGGCGGAGGCCCACGTGGCCAGTGTCCTGGCCCCCAGCTTTGGGTTTAAGGTTTAGGGCTTAGGGTTTTTTTAGTTCCCCAATACCCAACCTTTAAACTTTTTGGGTTCTTATAATTTAGTAGTAATCTGAAAGTTTAATACCTTTTTTTTCTCTCCCTGGCTTGTTGGGGAAGTAAATTTAGGGTTTTTGGGGCTTGGGGTCTGGGGCCGGGTGCTTAGTCAAACCTTCCATCTACGAAAGTTTGATATTGCAGGACTCAGGTCGGAGACTTTAGGGCTTAGGGTTTAAGGCTTAGGACTTATAGGGTTTAGGGTAAAGGCTCTGTATTATGTAAGAATGTAATGGGCTGGTCGTGTCAAGCTATCTTTCATCAATCCCGTGCCCTGTGTTATAGGGTCCCTTGTATCAAGGGTTTAGGGTTTAGGGGCTTAGGGGTTTAGGGGTTTAGGGTTTAGGGCTTTAGGGTTTAAGGTTTAGGGTTTAATGGGCCCCTTTTAATGAAGGTGTCCAGGTGCTGGCCGATGACCCTTCCCGAGGGTTCTAATGTAGGAGCCTTCATGATTAGAATAGGGTTTTAGGGGTTCCTCAAATATTAAAGGGTTCTATAAGGGATCTATGGTAAGAATACGGTTTTAGGGGTCCCTTGAAGGGTTCTATAAGGGATCTGCGGTAGGGTTTTAGGGGTTCTTTTAAAGGGTTCTATAAGGGATCTATGGTAGGGTTCTGTAGTAGCTAAGGGCCAGCCATTGAAGCCTGGAAAGGGGAGGGTTTAGGGCCCAGAGACTCCAAAACCCCTTAATTAAGGAACATGCCTTAAATTATAATAAGAACCCTAATAAGATTTAAGGCATATTCCTTAATTCAGGGATTTTGGAGTTTCTGGTGGCTTAGGGTTTAGGGCAACCCCTGAAGTCCTTCAAACTCCAAGCCTTGGAGCACGGAAGCAAGATCTTTAAACCCCAGCCAAAGCCCCTAAACCGTAAATTCCTACCCAGAGACTCCAAAATCCTTTAATTAAGGACTATACCTTAAATCTTATTGGGGTTCCTATTATAATTTATGGTATATTCCTTAATTGAGGGGTTTTGGAGTGTCTGGGTACCAAAACTAGAATCGAACCCGAGCGCACCCCCCAAGAGCGTTCCTCCAGGAAATTGGACCCGTAAGTCATGTTACCCCCTATGGGCCCAAAGCCCTTAGAGGGACCCTTAGAGGGACCCATTAGGGAACCCTTACAGGAACCCGTAAACCCTAAACCCTAAACCCTAAACCTTACACCCTAAACCCTAAACCGGGTCTCCCAACCAGGAGAATCGGACTTTGCTATTTCTTGATCTCCGGCTCAACGACCTTCAAGACACTGGTGCCGGGCGCTTGGAGTTGTTCTTTTGCCCTAAACCCTAAACACCAAACCCTAAACCCCAAACCCCTAAACCCTAAGCCTTAAAACCCTAAACCCTAATCCCAAAACCCTAAACCCTGAAAGCCCTAAACCCTAAACCCTGAAAACCCTAAACCCTGAAAAACCTCAACCCTAAACCCAAAACCCTCAACCCTAAACCCTGAAAGCCCTAAACCCTGAAAACCCTCAACCCTAAACCCTAAGCCCTC
This sequence comes from Symbiodinium necroappetens, assembly GCA_905231915.1. Classification (NCBI taxonomy): domain Eukaryota; class Dinophyceae; order Suessiales; family Symbiodiniaceae; genus Symbiodinium; species Symbiodinium necroappetens. The sequence goes on along the minus strand of CAJNJA010011672.1, from coordinate 7,317 downwards.
AACCCTAAACCTTGTGGATTTGGGGCTTCGGGTCCTCCCTACGCCCTAAACCCCGAAAGTTTCTGGGGTCCTCATGGCAGATGGAGGTCTGCGTGTCACATGGGTAGTTCTCAGAATTAGGGACCCTTCTTGGGTTTAGGGTTTAGGGTTTTCTCTAATTTAGAGACCCTTTTTGGATTTAGGGTTTAGGGTTTAGGGATGGGTCCCCCATATAGTACGGCACCCCTACAAAAGGAAGCCTTAAAGGGACCCTACTTTAGAGAACTACCCTGATGCCAGCTAGGTGGAGGACTGTAGGGGCCTTAAATAATTCGGTTTAGGGCTTAGGGTTTAGAATATACCTATACCAACTGTACTGCCCACCCCGCCAAAAAAAAAGTATTCCAATGATTACGGCCCCTACAGTACCGTTACTGGACAATGAACACCTGCTTGCTTTTGGGTTTAGGCTAGCGTGCTAGGTTCAGATGCTGGAAGGCTTGTACCAGGAACGCTCTAGCAACCGTTCAGCCTCATGCATATTCAGGACATCAGCAGGTTTGCAGTTTCAGCACTACTGACAACACGTTCGTTTACGAGCCTTAGCAAGTACCCATAGGCCCCTAAGCAGTTCCTTTTTGGGATTACCTTATAGGATTCTAAATATAAGCCACAAAAAGGAACTACTTAGGGGCCTATGGGTAGTGGTACCCATTTTGATATGGAGGTACAAGCTGCTCAGGGCCTATAGTAGCTTTGAGAATGACTACCGAAAGTCGTCGCTTCTCAGCCTTGAGGATTCGGCGACAAAAAGCGCATATATGTTAGTTAGATAGCCAATGATAGCTACCATCAAGGTGCTGCGGTGCCCCCAAGTCGGGGCCCTTGTAACCAGAGAGCTCATCTAAGCCTCGATGACATCATGAGAAGTTCTCTGCGAAAATTTCTGCGTGTCGTTCTTCATGAGTGGTTTTGGAAATTCGAAGGTACTTCGAAAGGGTCCACGCCCTATCGGAGTGCGGGGATTATCGGGCGGAGAAGTGCTGAGGTGGCAGCGCTTGCAGACAGCCTCCGGCAAAACACGACGCTGCAGCACTTGGCTGTCGGGGCTCCTATCTGCGAGATGAGGTTGCAGAGATTTGGGGTTGGGGGTCGGGCCCTAATACTAAACCCTAATTTGGGGTCAGGGATTTGGGATTAAAGGCTCACTTGGAGCCAAAGCTACCCTCGATTTATAGCTTACATACCCGATCCGGCAGTATCAAGGTTGCCCAGTAGTACCCTTTTGCCACCTTTTGCCCATTTTTGCTTTTTTTATTTAAACGGTGTTGGGTTTAGGGTTTAGGATTTAGTGTGGTTTAGGATGAAGGGTTTAGTTTTTTTTTGTTTTTCTGGGGGCCTCCTTATTAAAGCCGAATATTAGGATATTGGGCACCCGTATTTAAAGGGATACTGGGGAGGTATCAAGGGCCTTACAAGGCTCTGCGTCTTAAGGGCCCTCAGGGCGTTTGGGGTGCTTCATGGCCAGCGTCGTAGTCTTGAAAGTTGAAAGCCCTAAAAAAGAGGGGCCTTAAGAAGAATCTCTTCTAGGGTGTTCGTGGCCAGAGTCGTAGTCTTGAAAGCCCTAAAAAAGAGGGGCCTTAANNCGGGTATAGTATAGTGTAGCTATAGTAAGGAACCCCTTCCCCCCCCCAACCCAATTCTAATGATTAGGACCCTTACATTAAGCCCTCAATGCAGCAGACCCTAACAGACCCTGATAAGGTTTCCACAAGGACCGCATCGACATCTACATCAAACCTCTTCAAGACAAGCCCTGCAGGCTCTACCTGAGCCCCAACAGTAATTCCCAAACCCTGCGCGCCAAATGCTATGCTCCAGATGTTTAGCCCTGAGTCCTATGAAATATGTCCTGCTCATAAAATTTGTAAAGCAACGAAAAGCTCTCAAGCCCGGCAAAACCCAACGAAACACGATAGAAACCCTACAAGATTCGATGAAGCCACAACACCCTGAGGATCCAAAGACCTGGTGGTCACATACTTTCCGAGATGTTTACTTAGTTCCGCAATACCCAACCNNCCAACCTTTAAACTTTTTGGATTCTTGTAATTTATTAGTAATCCCAAAGTTTAACCTTGTATTTCCCTGGCTTATTGGGGGAAGTAAGGTAATTTAGGGTTTAGGGTTTAGGCCTTAGGGTCTGAGCCCAAGTACATCAGTGTTGGAGATGTTGGATCCAGAGGTATATGTTCAAAACCCCCACCCAGGTGGGCAACAATAACTTCACGAAGCCGGGAGCGTCGGCCTTGGCCAGTGCGTTGAAGGCGGGGCTTTTCTGATCTGGCGGGCATCTTATTCTTGGAGGATCATGGGGCTTATAGTAACAAATATAAGGGACATACTTAAGGTAGCTATAGTTATATAGCCACTTATAGCTCCAGTTAAAGTACTTATACCTCGACTTCCTGACTTCCTAGTCTCCAAGATCAGCCAAGCAAGGTTTGATCAGGCTGCATTAGGGTTCTTTGTTTTTTTTAAAGGTTTGTAGAGTCTTTTTTTGCCCTGGTCTCTGAAAAGATCTAAAGCATGGAACCCACCAAGACAAGGTCTCTTACTTTCACATGGCTCAAGATAGGCCTTTTCATGAGATTGTGGTGTTTAGATCATTTAAGGGGGTTTGGCATAAGATTTCTGCAAGAGTCACCCGAGGAATCCTCTCAGCGCTTACTGCCCAATAATGAAGATTTATCGTGACACCAAGGGTCCGAAGTACCTATATAGTAGAATGCAGGGTTCTACAGTAGGATTTACTATTATGTTTTAAGGAAGTATTCCCCACAACAGTACTTAGGACCCTTTGGGGAAAGGGTATCGAGGTCGGAGCAACTGGCAATATTTTCCCGTATAGTTTTGCTGCAACATACCCCAGGACACTGTTCAAAATTATTGTGGTACTGTGTTTGTTTACGAAAACTTTCAGGGTTGTATACGGCGGATATTATTATAGTGTTTCAAGTTTATTCGTTTACAGGAAAATGAGCTGATAATTAGTGCGTTTTGTATTGGGGCCTTCATTTTGGGCCCGGTTTTTGTTTTCTATCGTTGGCTCTTGTGTGGGGCCCTTGGTAGGGTTGGCCTAGGAATCGCAATCGAGAGAACCGGAATCGCCCCTGCAAGTTGTAATCCCTCAATAGCTTGGGGCAGGACAGGACTTTGCTTATTGTAATTCCCTAAGAGCCTGATGCAAAGCAGGCCTCTGCAAATTGGAATTCCCCAATAGCTTGACTCAAGACAGGAGCCTGGAGTGCGTAATCACTCAATAGCCTGGGGCAAAGCAAAGCCTTGCGAATGATAATTCCACAATCGCTTGACACAAAACAGGAGCCTCGACATTGCAATCCCCCAATATTTTGGTGCAAAACACGACCTTGCAAATTGTAATCCCCCAACTAGCTTGACAGGAGCCTCGAGATTGTAATCCCCCAATAGCTCGGGGCAAAACAATACATTGCAAGTTTGAAAATCTAGGGAAATCACACGAAATCTGTCCAAAACATCAGGAAATAGTGTTGTTCCGAAAAGAAATATTCCAAAAAAACAACACCCCTTGCAAAATGGAATTCCCCAATAGCTTGACACGGAACAAGAACCTCAGAATTGCAATCCCCCACTTGCTTGCAGCGTAAGACATTGCAAATTGTGATACCCCAACAGCTCGGCAAAAAACAAGAGCCTCGACATCGCAATCCCTCAAAAGCTTGCTTGAAACAAAGCAGAACCCTGACAAGTGTAATTCCCCGATAGCTTGATGCAAAACGGTAACAAATGCTGCAATTTGCAGTATTTGACAGAAGACAGGAGCGTCGAAATTGCAATCCACCAATAGCTTGCGACAAAACGGCACCCTGCTAACTGCAATTCCCCAATAGCTTGATGCAAAACAGTAACAAATGCTGCAATTAACCGAAAAAGAAGAGCCAGTTACGTTAGCAAATGAGATCGGGGACCGCAAAAACCACTCCGTCCTTCAGTTTTGAGGGTTTCTTTGGTGGGATTGGTGAGTCCCTTCCCTGCCTAGGGGACCAAGGACCAAAGTACGCAGCGATTAGGTACTTGAATTTTTGATGGTCGTGGTGCAGGTTCGATTTTTGGGGAAGGGGGGATGTGATCATTGTGTAATTGACAGATAAAATTCCGTAGTCACCAGATGATGGCTAAATTTCTGACTCCCAAACCTGAACCTTAAACTGCCTTAAACCCTCGAAGCCCCCTGAGACCGAAACCCTAAACTTTCAACCCTAGTTTGCTAGATTTTACTAGACTATACTACGCTATACTATACTACTTCGGGGCTTGCCGACTTTCGGAGACATGCCTTATAAAAGCCTCCAGGCCGGTGAATCCCGTTTGCGCTCGCCTATATCCTCAGACCAACCCCGATGGTCTAAGTGTTCAGCTTCGTGGTGTAGTGTGGACGTGATATGGTAGCGTGTTCAAAGGGCTTGTTCAGAGGGGTGAGTAGTGGGTTTCATAAGTGAGGCTTTTGAGTTTCTGTTAAATGAGCCGGTCTGTCTCGATGGGCAGTATGCATAAACGTCAGTGTGTCTGGTCATACAGCTTACTCCGTACGCCTAATCCCTACATCGCAATCCTTAGCCCGAAATCTTAAGCCCATTGCCCTCGCGATCGTCTCCATGAGATCTCAAGTACTGTACATCAGAATCATTTCCCACAGATTAACCTACGTTGCTGCTATCGCAAGCCCCAGTACCGCATCAGTGGGTGATTCCAACCCTGTACAGAAGACGAGAGTCCAAGAGCCTAAATCCCAAAGCTTTCAAAAACGCTTATCGCATATTTGATGGAGCCTGTGTAGACCAACAGTACAGCTAATCGACCCGGCAGGAGAACTCCACGCTGGAACATCTCGACGTCCGTTTCAACGCATCTTGGCGGGATTTCAGACCCTGGACAGTGGTGGAAGATTGTCATGCAGGTTCCGCTCTGCATGACTGTTCTAGGCTAAGGTGCCTGTACAGGAAGGGAATGTGGGAGTACATTTCCTTATAAGGAGATCTTAAACAAAACGGTGTTAATGAAACTTGCCGAGTTGCGGTCCTGTATGTTTCCGACAATGGTCATGTCTGCGGTTGAGTGCTTGCGGCTTCGGGTACACCCAGCGAAGAAGCACGGAGGCACCTGAACTTGCTTCAGGCAGAGGTGGAAGTGAAGGAGCCACGTGGCATACCATGGCATACTGATGCTCATAAATGTTTGCGGGTGGCAGACTGACAAGCTGTCCACAGATGCAGAGCGGGCACGACATCAGAAACACTTGCAGGAGCTGCTGTTCACCTGTGGAAAATGCCATTACAAGATTGCATAATGTGCTGCACAGTGCCGGATGCTGGTGACTTCCATGCACGTACAGTCCCAATTGAATCCGCCGAAACGCTGCATTGAGAGAGTGAGAGAGACAGAGACAGATAGACATGTGTATGTATGTATGTATATATATATACAAATATAAATATAAATATATATATATATATACATCTTTTAATTTATTTATATTTATACTGTGTATATAAATATATAAGACACGCACACACCTATATATATATATATACACACACACACACACTAGCCCCAAAACCTCATATAGCAAGACTCTGAACCCTAAGCCTTACCCCTAAGCCCGCCAGAACCCTGCGAAACCCCTCAAAACCCAAAGCCCCGAGCCCCTCAACCCGAGCCTACAGAATTTATTAAGCTTGACTCCCAGACTCCTCCTCAGCCATACGGTTGATGATAGAAATCCTTAGCATGGCCTTTAAGGATCCTAAACTCTGGGAGTTATGGTATATTCCTTTATTATAATTGGTATCATGGGTAATGCAGGATTCATATTACCTTAAGGAGCCTAAACTATGGGAATGATGGTATATTCCTTATTATGGGTAATGCTAAGGATTTGTATGATCAGCCATACCCAACTAGCACCCTTCTAGAAACCTTATAGAAACCCATATGAAACTTTTAAGCAACCTTACGGTAATGCAGGATTTTTATCATCAGCCATACGGCTGCACTCCGCAACTCCCCAGTCTTTTTCCCAGGAAACCCTAAACCCTAAACCTTAAACCCTAAACCCTAAACTGCGGAAACCTGGAAAGCTTTAAACCCTAAAGGGTTTATCCTAGATAGTATGAAGGAGACCGCTTAAAGGGGACCCTTCTGAACCCTACCTCTGGCTCTCTTAAAGGGCACCTTCTTGAGAGGGTCTATATCCCCNNGGGTCCCCCTAATCTTAACTCCTAGTTTAGGGTTTAGGGAAGGGCTCCCCCAAACCCTAAACCTGCGAGGGACGACAGGGTGCGGGACGCCAAAATGTCTCAAAACCCTGACGCCGTTTTAGCCACTCCTTTCCAAGCCCGAAAGAGCCCCTGAAACTGAAACCCAACGCCCAGAATCCCCAAACCGTAAACCCTAAANNCCCTAAACCCTACACCGCTAAACCCAAAAAGTGAACGCCACAGGCCGAGAAGATGCTTCAAAAAACTGCAAGGCCCCCCCTCCCCAACAAAAACCAAAAAAAAAAAAAGAGCCTACCTTACAGTCTCCACAACCAATTTTATAGCTAGGATCCTATAAGGTAACCCCAAAAAAAGAGCTACAATGGAGACTATATGTAAACCCTAGGCCTTCCTAAATACACAACAAATCCCTAAACCCCAAACCCCAAACCCTAAGCAAAACCCTAAACCCTAAATCCCTAAATTCCGAAATCCCTGATCCCTAAACCCCTAAAGCCCTAAATCCCTGAGTCCCTAAATCCCGAACAGCAACTCTTGCGTTGTCCGAGGAGACTCCAAAACCCCCTAATTAAGGAATATACCTTGAATTACAATAGGAACCCTAAACTTAACCCTAAACCCTAAACCCAAAGCCCTAGACCCTAAAGACCCTCGTAAGATTTAAGGTATATTCCTTATTTAAAGGGTTTTGGAGTCTCTGGGTCCGAGGAGATCGGGGAAGAGGGGGCCGCGGCCCTTACCGAAGCACTGAAGGCCCTTTGGTGCTGGGGATTTCCGGGCAGATTATAGTGCGTTTAGGGTTTAGTGGTTAGGGGTTTAGGGGTTTAGGGCTTAGGGTTTAGGGCTTAGGGTTTTAGGGTTTTAGGGGTTCAGGGGTGTAGGGGTTTCAGGGTTTAGGGGTGTAGGGGTTTCAGGGTTTAGGGGTTTAGGGGTTTGGGGTTTAGGGTTTAGGGGTTTAGTAGGTTTAGGGGTTCAGGGTTTAGGGGTTATAGGGTTTAGGGGTTTGGGGGTTTGGGGG